>JAJGOT010000354.1:692500-908349 GCA_022457155.1 Cladopsammia gracilis
AAAGCAACCATCTATTTGCCATGTTTGTTTACCTCCGTGCTCTACGATGCATGACGTATGCGTTACAGTACGTTTGGCTGACATGCGCGACAAAATGCGCAGTAGCAATGGGCGCGAACGATGTCTTGCATACAGCTGTTTCCAGAAAGGTTGTCGGAAAAAAAGCGTAAATTGCACGCGACAATCCAGAAAGGTATTGTGGGTAGTCATCCACGCTATATCCTAAAAACTCATTATTTTATCCCAATAGCCTGCCATCTAAGATTGCTTTGTACGGACGAGGCATCGCGGGTTTCATGTATTTATTTGACATATAATTCATTGATCATATGGGTTATATCCCATATTATTTTTCGGGATTGTCGTGTGCACTTTTGCGCTTTTTTTCCGACAACCTTTCTCGAAACAGCTGTACACTTTTATCACGTGACCTGAAAGGCCTAGCCGGCATACCCGTATGAGTGCCTGATACACATTTGTGCGAGTGGGGCCAGACAAAGTAGTACGGCCCTATAATCCTATTACAAAAGCATATGGCATCGCATGTTAACATTTGAACAAATTTTGTCTCTAAATCGGTCATGTTCAGGGCTCGAAATTAACGCTCACAAACTCGCAAAATGCAAGTGGTTTTTGGAAGTTGCGAGTCTGAAAAATGTCCTCTAGCAAACTTTTTCGAGTAAGCATTTCTCTGAGAAAAGTTGGAGGGGAAAAGTGAATGTTCTTGGAGAATTTTGTGGCAAAAATTCAGACATCATCGAATGTCATCTTCGGGAGAAAATAAGCGTGGTTTTACACAGAACCTGTGCACACTTTATCTGTGCATTCACATTTTGTTGGAATCAGCAACGTGACAGAAGAGAATGAATTTCACGCTTTGTGAGCCGCGTTTGCTGTAGATGTCTAAAATAACCACTTTTTTCAAGAAGCCCTCGATCTCTAACTAACTAAAGGCCCGTTTACACATGCGATTTTTGTCGCGCTCTCCAATGCAACTTTTGTCGCAAGTGTAAACTAGCGGCGATTTCCTGTGCGATTCTGGTGCGACATTTGCTTTGATTTGCTGTGTCAGATTTCCCAAAAATTGCCGCCAAGTTGCATCACGTTCGAATCGGCGACAAATCGCGCCCAAATTGCACTGAAATTGCCGCCCGTTTACACATGCGATTTGAAGATGCAACTTGCGCGCGACTTAAACCCATTCACCCTCTTTTAAACAATTTAAAACATTAAATTTGCTTTTTATTGTAGTCATGAAAACAGAACAGGGATACCAGACGTGTTAAACTGCATATGGAAATTATACAATGTAGATAGTAAAGTACCGCTCAAAAGTAAGTTACAGCCTCTGGTCTCGTTAATTCTCACTAAAACGTTTAGTATGGAATATATTCACCACGAAAAGGTTTATCAAACATTTCTGCTCGTTGCCAAATCAATTGATCCACTTTCGATATTATCGACTGTTCGCAAGGATTAATTCTTGTAATTCGCCAACTGCCAAGTTGGAGTGAGTCTCACGCCTGCGAGTCCAAAACTCTGATCTCACGCCAACTCACGCCTATGGAGCAATTTCTCACGCCTGACTTACAGATTTGAGCTATCAGCCTTAACTGATCGCATGATCCATAGTTACGTTCATGAAAATTTGGCACTTTTTGGTAGGTTTTTATCATTCTATACATTTAACGATTACAGCTGGATGTTATTAAAGGGAGATCTGAGGTCCATGGAAACTTCCGAATTCTTCGGAACATCTTCGGACATCTTCGGAATAGATCGGATTGTCTTCGGATCTGGTCGGGTCACCTTTGGAAATTCTGGCACTCCCACTAAAAATTATCACACCTATCACTCGGAAAAAGTTGGCAGGTACATTACATGTATACTAACTACAGTCTTAAACAGTAGCCTCTTCGATCAGTAAAATTAATTGTTACCTGCAAATTGGCCAAAAAAGCCCTGCAGGAGTATAGTAAGTAAGTAAATATAGGAATACCAATAAAGTACATGTACTAACAGTATTTACTGAGTATTATATTCTTTACAAGAAAATTTTCTAAATGGTAGCAAAGTCCTGAAAAGACTCTCACATGTACATTGTAAACTACATGTAGCTAAGCACCCTGCTCTTCAATTACAGTATGTCGGTCGGCAGTAGCAAGTCAAACTTAATTAATATGCTTTTAACTAAAGGGAAGATCTTGAAATGCGTGGCTTTTATTCCAACAATTTGGGAGAGATTCTTTGCTCAAGGATGATGCACCGGGAGCTGATTAAAAAAAAAACAGAAATAAAAGCTTATATAATGAAACTTCAGATTCACCAATTTTCGTTTGAAGATTTTTTTGCCTGCCTTGACATCCCGTGCCCGTTCACTTTACTTCCGTGCGCATTGTATATAATCTGATATTTGCAAGTGTACAAATTAAATATTCATGGTTTACCATGGTTGACTTTGTTTGTTTACTGTCTGGAATAAAATCTGTTATTTCGCTTCAAAAAACTTTCTAACTTTGGAGTCTGGCCTTAACCCTTTAAGCCCTAACATCAAAATTTAAATTCTCATTTCTAGTCCTATACTTTCCTATAGAAGTAGTGGGGAGAAATTGTTTGAATATCAAGAGAACTCATCTTGTGTGATCATGTCCTTAATTCTCATGACCTTTTTGATTGATAAGGCATTGATATTGCAAGGAGAAATTTGATGCTGATTACTCTTAGGGCTTAAAGGGTTAATACAATTAAAAATAACGGAACTTTGTACTCACTCTGGCTAAGGTTGATGTATACAAATATAACTTAAAGTATTAAGGATCTCCCAAACTTTAGTCTATTTTCTTGTGTGCTACGCCTCTGATCGTAGTCTAGAATTTTCTTGTGTGAGGTGTCTCAAAAAATAGTATGATTTCATTAATACTAAAAATTTCAATATGTGGTAGTCCAAAAAAATAAATGGCAGGTCATAATTAATATAATTATTTGGCCTGCCGAAAATTAAAAAAAAAGGCAGGCTATAGTGTTTTTCTATTTCGAGCCCTGTATTTTGTCGTCAACTAATCAGCTAATCGGATCAACCTTTATCGTTTATGAACTGAAATTATCAGCGGATAATGGGTTTTAGAGAGAGTGATTGCAGTAAGTGTGCATGTGTAGTCATCGGCGTTTTTAAGTCATTTTTATGATCTTTTTTTATGCAGGACCCCACTGAAAACCACATTTGTTATGTGGGCTTCCTGTTAAAATATCTTTGTTATTGTTATAATTATGATTTGTAGTTTTTGTTGAAACAAGAGGCTCCAAGCAGCCTTTACTCATGCGCATGCGTAAGAAAGTTTTACGATATATTTTAAACATGATAAGATGTCCGACATGGAGAAGAGTTACCCCTTTCATTCAGTTATCGTTCCTGCAAACCACGTTGTTTACTATTGAATGTTTTGGAAATGAAGGCTGTACCACAATGAAGCCAGTGATTCTTCTAACTCTTATATATACCAAACGTGAACATAGTAATGTGTGTAGGGTTGTAGGAGATGCTGTCGTGACGCTCAAGTAACGCTCTTTTACCGGAAGTGAGAGTAGTCGGAAGTCACTAAACAAGAAGTGTAACTGGCAAAGACATGAACCGGAAGTGCGCAATTTAAAATATGCGTACATAAATTTGCATGCAAAATCGTGACACAAAAAATAAAAATAACAAGAAAAACGGAGCCGAAACCTTACCTCATGCCGCTACGCGCATGAGTAATAAAGGATATTTTGCCATGAACAACTGCATAATTTAATGGAGGTTGGTTGCAGGCCTGGAATACCCAGGGGCTTCCACTTTTGGCAGCCAGCCCCTAGATTGAATAATGCTCCCATGGCTGGTAATCTTGATCCTTTATAGCTAATTTCCTGCCAAAGAAGGTCGACAAGTGCAATAATCCAACAACCAAAAACCAATTACCCACAGGTGGCCAATTAAAGTATAAATAATTATAATTAGAGTACATGTATGTATGGAGAATTTGTACTGATGATAAGAAATAAACGAGTAAATTATAGCCAGCTGAGGGCAAACAGCTTGTCATGTTTGGACTTGCTTCATATTTGGAAAGGTTCCTTACTTGGGTATGATGCACCTTCTTCATTTGTTTCAAAAGCTCTCTTTCCAGGCTGAGGTCCTTTTTCTGAAGGTAACTGCTGTTCAGCAGAGTATTCTATTCTTGCTGTTTTCAAACAACCGTTAGAAGGCCCTGCATAAAAGTGCATGAAAATTATTATCTGCTAAGAGCAGAAACTTTCATAAGTGGACACAGATCTGCTGATGGCCATCTTGACAAAACCCAATTTGAACATTCTACAGTGTACATAAAATTATTACCATAAGTGGTCAACTAGCTGTAGCTACTTTTTCTGATTCCAGAGGCAGTCCATGGACAAGAGCTTTACCTCTACAAAGTTCAATTAGCAATTACAGCTGTACTTCACAATTAAACAGCAGTCCTTTTCAACAACATTTGGCAATCTTTGCCAAAATTTCAAAAGTATTGACAGAGTCATGGTCAAAACAGCAATCCTGTTTAAGTTAGGGCAAGATATTCCAATTTTTAAGGACAAATTGTTCGGTTTGAGGCACCTTGAATAACTTTTCAGGATAAAAAAGTTTTACTTCTTCTCAAAATGCAAAATGTCCTGACCTGGTTGAAAAATTTTCAAATTTTACATTTACATGATCTGATCCAGTCATTATTTTCATGTATAAAAAGGTAATTTACAGTAGATCACATAATGTAGATGGCCCTTCAATTCTGTATCATGCAGAGTATAGTTTTTGGTCAAAAATTGCAACTACAAAGTACATTAATTGTATAAATTAATTTTATGATTTTATGATTGGTTGCATGATCTGCTGTTTAATGTCAAAATGTCACATTTAAATTTTAGTGTTTCTTTTTTTTTGGCTATTCCAGGAGGCTGCACTCTAAACAACCCTTAAACATCATATTCATATCATTTACATGTATCATTGTCAGATCTAATATTACATGTACATTGTAATGAAAACATTTTTTATAAGGCTACAGTCCTCATCAATCAAAATTTAAAGGGACACTGTCACAGATTCGCATGTGCGGCCCAGGCTCACTTCTGGTCTACTTGACAACATTTGGCCAACATTATGGATCTTGGAATCGGTGGCAGAAAATGCTCACTTTCAGCGTAATATGCGATGATTTTAAAAAAAACAGACATGTTTTATGGTGGAAGGGAAATAGTTCTTTAACTGTGACTAAAAAAATCTCCGATTGGATGGATTTTTGGGATGCAAATCGCCTCCGAGTTTCGTCGATCTCAAACCAAGTGTTTTGCCTTGACTCCGTGACTCTTATGAAGGGAAAACAGTGGCGACAAAGAAAAACCCCAAAGGACAAAAGATAAACCAGAGGTGAGTTTAATAGTGTCGCTTTATTGAATTAATGTCTAAATTTCGCTTTATTTCCCGTTCGAAATCTAGTACGTTATTTTTTTCCCCATACAACGTCTTATAAAGTGCTCAAATTTTCAATGGCCTCCGCTTTCAATACCGCTTTCATTGAAGGGTCACGTCCCGACTCCACACTACTAATAATTTAAAATCCTTTGCTTTCTTGTGACGTGAGCAATATTCCAGCTTAAACGACAATATTCCAATGACAACAAGTGCACCGTGAAGACAGAATCTGAGCAAGTTTCGTAGTCTGCGATGAATTTTGCTTCATGCCAGGACTTAGAAATTTTATCCTCGAAATAAACATGTTTATAGGATTTCAACCACTCTTTCATCGCTCTTTTCGGCTTACCAAATATCCGTTTCCGTCTCGAGTTTCTTCGTTTTCCACCGTGACCGCCGCCACTAGTCGAAGCCATTTTGAAATTGACGGTTCAACTTGAAAAATTCAGGCTGAACTTTTCAAGTTTTGATTCGAAAAACTTGCACATGTGCCCTCATTATTATAACCCTTTAACTCCCAAGAGCGCTAGAAATCAAAATTCAAGAAAAATCCCAAATTTCATTTTGTAAAATATTGAAAAACAAATGGTACCATGCAAAAGTACTGCTGATGAAGAGGTTTCATTTGAATGGTCACACCATAGGATTTCATCAACAAACTCAAAAGTTAGAACAAATGGTACCATGCAAAAGTACTGCTGAAGAGGTTTCATTTGAATGGTCACACCATAGGATTTCGTCAACAGACTCAAAAGTTAGAACAAATGGTACCATGCAAAAGTACTGCTGATGAAGAGGTTTCATTTGAATGGTCACACCATAGGATTTCGTCAACAGACTCAAAAGTTAGAACAAATGGTACCATGCAAAAGTACTGCTGATGAAGAGGTTTCATTTGAATGGTCACACCATAGGATTTCATCAACAGATTCAAAAGTATAAGAACTGCACTACATGTCTCCATAATTGACTCTGGGAGTGAAAGGGTTAAGTGAAACAACTACAGTATACCTGAATCACAGATGGATTGTGGAATACTTCTTGACCTCTTACGAGAATTTTTGCTCAAAGTTACTGCATCTTCATTTGTTCCAGAAACTTTCATTCCTTCATCATTCTGATATTGTTGAATTGAATAAGGCTTGTTAACTGATGCCTCGAGAAATCCTGATCCTGCAAATGGTTGTTCTTCAACTACATCTTGTAAACCAACAACAGGCTCTGAAGAAAAAAACAGTACTGAGTGGACATCTCACATGTTATGGTGCCTTTTTGCCAGCTTGCATCATACAAGTATTAATAATATAGTCAGTTATAAAAATCATTCTAGCTTCCCTGTACTACAGTTGAGAAGATGTAATGTTCATCATATCACGAGCGTGGAACAAAGAAAAAAGTGTGAGTCCTCATCAGGAATCGAACCTATGACCTTCCGCGTACTGGTCGGATGCTCTAACCACTGAGCTACGAGAGATCATTGTGAGTTAGGTCATATAAAAAAATAACAATGTAAGACAATGTAATAGCTGCATGCATGACTTCAAGTCTGACTCAGTGCATGTACATGTACAGTAGTTGAGTGGGTACAAATAATTATATATTAAACAAGTTAAAGGGGCTACAGTGTACATGTACCAAAGTTGCAAAAGGCATATATGACATGGTCTTTTTAATCATTGCCTCCTTAATAGGAGGACCTTAACTGCAACATTATACATTGTACACTAATACCCATTACTCCAATTGAACAAAGGAAAAGAGCAGGGCTGGGTTGTTCAAAGCACAATTAAGCTAACCCAGGGTTAGCATCAATTTTTATTCCAGTTAAATAATCAATCAATGGAGATTTTATCAAAGCATTTTTGCCCTTTAGTTTTGGCTTTGATTTGTCTGCACATGTACCTTAAAGTGCCCATAACGTTTATTTTTTATTTTCTCATCTGAACGTAAAAACACCACACAAGAAACCTCTGCGAAACAATTATGCGCTTTGCACAAAACGCGAATTTTTTATGAATATTTCAAATCTTCAAAATCCTATTTTTTGGGGGTATATGTTGTAGTTTAAAATGAATCTTAGGTCAAAATGATTTCAAACTAGTTTGATTTGTGCTTCTTTTGTTCCAGATTCATTACCATAATCCTAAGACAAAGAAAAGCACAAATCAAACTAGTTTAAAATCATTTTGACCTAAGATCATTTTAAACTACAACATATACACTGTACCCGTCCCGCTGTTAAGAAGGCCAACAGGCTCACATGTTCCTTAATCTACATCACAGTTCCTTTGTTTGAGACTACAAGTTCCTTTGTTTGAAGTTATGTGTTCCTTAATCTACGTCACAGATCCTTTGTTAACCGAGAGGGACCAAGAGGAGACTAATGCGAATGGTGGACCAAAATGGGGGCAAATTTCGAAGACTTTAAAATATCATTAAAAAATTCACGTTTTGCTGAAATCAAAAAAAAAATTCACAAATGTTCATTACGTGATGTGTAGATTTAGATAGGAAAATAAAAAAAAATAGGTTATGGGCACTTTAAAATAAGCTTTTCAAAACCTTTTAAACAAAAAAATTAAATCCTTGGTAAGTTTTAATCCTGGGTTAGTGCTAATCAGCTTTCGAACAACCAGGCCCAGATGAAAACCAATAATAATAATTATTATTGGTAAAATAAGCAAAAAAAAGTTACAAAAAAATTTTTTTAAAAAAGTAAACACAAACCTGTACCATGAACCATTAAGCACATCTTCTCCACAAGGGCTGCACACTGTTCCATCCAACTGTACTTTGTTTTATAGGATGCTCTTACTGCTTTGATCTCTACAAGCCGCATTTCATGTCTGGCACGAACATTCTCAATTGCTTCTGCCCACTTTGAAGGATCATCTGAATAAACTATGCATGATTTACCAAATGGGATCTTCTCTAATGCTTTGGCAAATCCAGATTTACTACCCACAAGAATGGGTAAACCAGCAGACAATGCTTCAAGGGCAACAAGACCAAACCCCTCTGATCTGGATGGCATGATGGCAAGATCAGCTTCACACAGTAAGTCCTTCATCCTGTCCCTGCTTTGTATGAACTTTCTGACAGTCAACTGTTCTTTAGCAATACCACATTGGACAAGCTTTTGCCTTACCTCTTCTTGCTTTCCTTCACGAGCACCCACAAAAATAAGATGATAAGGTTTCTGCTTCAGCCGCTGATCAGTAAATGCTTCAGCTGCAATGTTGTACCCCTTAAGTTCAAAATCCTCATCATCACCACGACCAAAAATCAACACCTTGAAATCAGCATTCTCGTTAGGAGCTTGTTCCAAATCCCCAAATTCCCTATCAAAAAGTCCTGGAGTAACTGAAAAAACATCCTGATCTTTCTTGCAGCGTCGTAAATATGAGGAGTAAAACTCTTCCAGTCTGGGTCCAACAGGTACAACAAGATCTGCAAGTTTACAGAGTTCAACTTCAATTTGATGCTTCCTTTCACCTTTTGAAATGGAATCAGCATAGGATTTGAACTTACTGAGGTCTTCTGGAGTAGTATGTACCACTTGTACCCACTTACAATTATTATTGTTAAATCGTGCTGACTTTCGTATGACTTGCACTTGACGGCCAAGCTTCGCCCCATGACCAACAACAATATCCATGTTGAGGTCTTCAGGTGGAAAGCTCAACCAATCAAGAGGATCATAGCCTGTACATTTCTTTGCCTCAACAATGGTAATGCCATAATTGTTGGCTTCTTCTTTTTCTTTATGTTTACAAGCTCCCTCGGGAACAAGTACGGTTACTTCCACTTTGGGATGTTTTGAAAGGTGAATTGCAAGCTCTCTGTTTAATGTTGACAAACCACCAGCAGATGAATTCCACTCATCACCAAGAAGAGTAACTTTCAGCATTTCTCTGGTAACCATCTTGTCCAGGTACGTTTTGTGGCTGTAGTTGCAATGGTGACCTCAGGACAATCAGCCTTCAAAAAAATATATATTTAATTCAGTGTAATGACAATAATTTTCAAATAATTATTTAGCTAGTACATGTACATAATTTAAATTTCTATTCCAAACTAAAAAGTAACATACCATATTTTCTTGATTGAATGCTGGACCCCAAATAAACGCCAGATTTAAACAAATGCCTGGTCACAGGATCAAGTTTGAATTAAATGCCCCCACATTTATTTGAGGTACAGTGTACAGCAATAATTTGAATAACATGGTTTTAAGTGAAATAAACCACCAGCGGCCATTCTACCTAACAATACCTTCTGTATGCTTTGTGTTAGTGTAAATGCTTCATAATAATTATGCTATACAAGTAGCTGCATTGAACTGCTATTTCAAAAATGAAGCATTAAAAAGTAACTAAAAGACATCAATCTTCACTGTGCAGTCTCAATTTTACTGGATTTTCTGTCAAGCAGACTTTTAACCGAAATGTAAAGTTTGTAATTTTAATCATCAATGAGGTGGCTCCACTCACTGGTGTTTCTTTATCTGGGTTAATGGTTTATATCAAAAAATGGATCAAAGCCTTGAATTTCTGGTTCAAATTTTCTTACAGTTTATTGACTACATATTTTTTTTAGGTACTTCTTGTTCCTGTTTTCATTGAGAGTTTAGGAACACTTTGATCAATTTTAGCTTTTTGAATTGGGAATTCAGGAATAAAATACACAAAATGTGATAATGAAAAGAGATGAAAAATTACCTGTGTTTTTTATTTTATGTTGAAATTAACGATTTCGTTTTTCTTTTCTTATCTAAATCTACTCGTTATGCAATGAACGTCTGCGAAAAAATTTTTTGATTTCAGCAAAACGTGAATTTTTTTATGATTTTCTAAAGTCTTCGAAATTTGCCGCCATTTTGGTCGACCATTCGCATTAGTCCCCTCTCGGTCGGATGGCAGGCTGTGACGTAGGTTCAGGAACGCGTGTTCGAGACTTATCCCATCTCACTTGTAAATAAGCGCACGTTTTGCGGACAGTTTTTTGCCTGAAAGATGTGTCGCAGCGCATTGTAACAATGCGGAGAGAAATATTTCAATGCACAAGATTCCTTTTTTTGGCGAAGAATGCCCGATTAAGCAAAAAAGGCGAAAGAAGTGGATTAACTTCGTGTTGCAGAAGAGGAAGATGTGGGTGCCGGGAAAAACGTCCTCCTTGTGTTCGTAACACTTCACGGAAGACGACTTTACAAGGCCGATTAACCCCGGACTTTAAGACGAAGCGGGAGCTGAAAAGAGATGATACCGGGGTTTGTGTTTACCCGACAAAGCAAGCCAAAGAGGAAGAAGATCACGAGCCCCCTTCGAAGAAGAGGAGGGAGAAGCGAATGGTAAGAAATTATTCTTGCAAGTGCTCAAGGCCTTCAATGTGATTTACAATTCTGAAATTTACAATGAACCCCGTACCATCAAAGTTTATGAAATCTCAATGTATCTGTTTTTGTCTTTTTCGTAGATTGCGAGATCTGCGAAGTCTCGCCTCAGCACTCTTGATGAACCAGACGAGTCACAAGCGACAGCCCCAGTTGTTTCCGGCCCTTCCACGTGCAGCCAGGTACTACAGTAATTTATAAATATTACAGAAAGGCTTCCGACTCCAGAGCATCAATGAGTTTGTATGTTTGGAGCTACTTGATTACCAGTGGTTGTAATAAGTTTGTATGTTGTGTTTTTATGAATTTTTGCAGCCACAACCTGATAACATTGACATTGTTGATAGTCAAATCCAAGACATCCAACAGGAAGAAGGCAATGAAACTGGCTCACATGCAGTAAGTAATGCTATTTTTTACAACTTACAGTGTTGAACTGTCACCCCAACATCAAGTGTACTGTATTGTATGGAATTTTCTTTGTTTTTAAACCTTTTTTCAATTTTCACTGGCACAAGAAGAAATTGTGGCAAATATTATACAAAAAGGATTGTAAAAACAAATTTATGTTAAAAAAACCCTCCAGCCCAACAAAAAAGGCTTCCAACTCCCAGAGCATCAATGTCTTTGTATGTTTGGAGCTACTTGATTGGTTTTTCTTAATTTTTGCAGCCACAACCTGAAGACATTGACATTGATACATGTAGTCAAAGCCAAGACATCCAACAAGAAGAAGGCAATGAAACTGGCTCACATGTAGTAAGTTACTATTTTATACAACTTACAGTATTGAACTGGCACCCCAACATCAAGTGTACTGTATTGTATGAAATTCTCCTTGCTTCTAAACCTTTTTTCAATTTTCACTGGCACAAGAAGAAATTGTGGCAAACATTCAAAAAGAAGGCTTTAAAAACAAAGTTATGTTTAAAAAGTTACTCCAGCCCAACATGGAATGCACTACAATTTGTGGAATTGTAAGTTGTCATGTTACATGTACATGTAGGTATAATTGACTTGCACCCAGCTGCCATCATATATTGCATTACACTGTATGTGGATAGATTTAGCCTGTTCAGGAATTCAGTTACTCGGTTTTTGTAAAGGCAATTTATGGATGGATCTTTGCAGGTATTCGAAGATGTTGGACTCGGTTCTATCCAGGTGGAAAACCAAGAATGTACAAACAGTGCACTTGTAGTGAGTACCTTTGTTTCCTTTGAATAAATGTTGTTACTACTGTCATCTGGCATCAATTGAAATTTGCATGAAAGGTGAAAATTGCAAAGAATGCACTGTATCATGCACTGTACCATGTGATTAATTCACCTTTTTATCTATTTTTGCAGTCACAGGAAGACACCATTATTACTGAACAGATCAATATTGCTGTAGAGCCCAAAGATGATGCAAATAAGGTACGGGTATCTATTCTTCATGTTAAGGCTATGGATGCCATACAAAAATAAAATACAAGGAGTGAAGCGGGCTCCATTCCACCTATGTGTATAAACTTTACGTCTTTCATTATTATTAGTTTTTATGAAGAACTAAAATAATTTTACCCTTGTGACATAGGACCAAGCAACACAAACAATTGCAGACCAGCTATGCAATCAGCTTATAAGAGAAAATGAAATCTTGACTGGGCAATTGCAATCTGTGAGAGAGGCACTGGCAAAATGTCAAGGGCAAAAAAAAAAAGCTTGGGCGTAATGGTGAGGCAACAAAAATTGGATAAATGTCTAACCTGTCTGATATTCAATATTGAATCTGTATTGGTATTGTTTGCAGTATCTGGTATGTTTGTAGTATCTAGTCTGTTTGTTTGTTGTGTCATTTTAGTTTTGTAACTTTAAGTTTAATATTATTTTTTTTTAAATTTGTCATGTGTTTGATGTGAAAAAAAAAATAAAAAGGAAATATTATATTGTTGTACTATATATTTATTGAAATATTACATTATATTGTAGTGTGACTGGGAAAAGTGACGACCATGAACACCTGAAATATGTGAGGAATGTTTGTTTTCTAGCCAATCCTGTCTGAAGATTTCATGTGCCAAAACTGCAAATGAAACATCTGTTATCAGTCAACTTGATCAAAATCAAAACATCAAAATTTACTTATAAATCAGGGCCAACTGCTGGAATAAGCTAAAAGTACTGGTTTGATTTTTGATGAGGCATGCTTTCTTTTGTTTAATATGGTACTTCCAAATTTGTGTATTGAATGGAATGTAAAAAATCTTTTGTTATAGACTATGTGGAAGATCTCTTCCAGTTCTTTCTGGGGCTCAACAAGCAACAGCTTCATGATGCAGCCAGGGAACTCAAGGTTTTGACTCCAGACCACATGAATACCATGCTTGTGGATAAACAGCCCAGAGAGGAAGCAATCAGGAAGCGAGAAGAGAGGGCAAGAATGGTGACAAAGGATGTCCCGCCCACAGTGGACCCCACAGCAGCACCTTCCACAATGCCAGGTAAGCCTCTTTATAGAAACATTGCATGTAGTCAAGCATGAAGCACAAGTAATGTCAACTTTCACTTTTTATGTACGTCATAAATGTCATAAATGTAGTTTTACAATTTAGGTGACTCCTAATAGTTTCAACATTCCCATCATGGTACATCTATGATATTGAATCATAGCTACGCCAGTAAGGTTAAGAGAAAACGTTTAGTACACGTTTGTAAACACTTAACCAATAAACAAATTTAGGTGGCTACAGCATCAAAACGACAATGTCAAAAGAGGCCAAAAAGACCCCATTTTCAACCTTTTGAGGCTAATAACTTCAAAACTGCTCAGTGAATTTTTTGATTTTTATATATTTTTGTCTTATAAACATAACAAACATTTGTGCCAATTTTGAAAAAAATCTGTACATAGGATTCAGAGATACATCATTTTTACATAAATGTAAGGTAGCCCTAAACTCTATGTACAGAATTTTTTAAAAAATTGTTAAAATGTTTCTCTTGCCAATTAAACAAAAATATATCGAAAACAAAAAATTTCACAGTGTAGTTTAGAAGTTATTAGCCTCAAACGGTCCAAAATAGCATATATTTGACCTCTTTTCCCATTGTCATGGCAACAAATGTCGTGTAGTTAACACTTTGTTGACTGATAAAATATTTACTGGTTTCAAGTAAACGATTTTTAGCCAAACCATCGGGCTAGCTGTAATGGAATACAAAAGACAAGAGGGCTGAACAATATGGAGCCACCATAAATAACATTAAAAAACAATATTCTTTCTTTCTCAGCAGTGCCAGAACGACAACCCAGAGGACAAACTACAAGGGCACGTCCAGTTTGTTCTGCATGTAAAAAACCAATGAAAGGACATAAGTTTGTTACAGATTGTCCCAAAAATAGAAAAGAGTGAACAAGAATGATGACAGCCTTTTAGGCTGTTTTGTATGCATTTACATGTAGACTGTATATTAAATTTCTCAGTCCTTGAGACTAACTTTTTAGCTTACTAGCCAAGTGGCCAGTAACCCTATTTTCACTACCCAAAATTGACTTCAATAATCAAAGGGTCAGTGAGGACCTTATTGGTCATGCTGAGTGAAACTAAAGATTGAATGCAATTACAGTGGGTGAAAAAAGGGAATTGTTCACTGTACTTAATTTTGCTGATTTCTTTATATTTCTAAGTGATCAGTGGTATGGGTACCAGTGCAATATCTCTTTACAGTATACCATCAATCAGTTTGATTCAGTTTATGCCCTGCTATTGATCACAAATAATAATTAACAGTTTCATGGATCCCATTTTGTGGAATGTACTATCCAAAATAGCTAGTAAAAGCAAAAATCTGCCAGCCTGGCAGAAACAAATTTTCACTAAATTTCGGTCATGTCTAGCATTAGTCTTGAGCTCTGAATTCTTTATTTCATGAGTCAAGAAAGAAGCTTTGTCCCTCTATCAGTATTTTCCCACTGTATTACAGCAGTTCTCTTTTTTGTTGTTACAGATTCACCTTGGTGACTTCATGTCGTTTGTTGATATTTCATGCCTAGTTGATTATGGAATTTACCCTAACAGGGCCTCAAGAATTTAAATCAGTGTGTAGTATGTTCTCCCGACCATAGCATACACGATAGAAAATTATTGTGTTACATTTATTGCATTGCTATCATGGTCAGTTGAAAACCGTGTACAGCCTT
Organism: Cladopsammia gracilis; assembly: GCA_022457155.1. Lineage (NCBI taxonomy): Eukaryota > Metazoa > Cnidaria > Anthozoa > Scleractinia > Dendrophylliidae > Cladopsammia > Cladopsammia gracilis. The sequence continues at coordinate 707,557 of JAJGOT010000354.1, forward strand.
TTTGTGGGTTTATCTACTGCGGTGGACAAGCTTCTACTTTTTATTTCTTACATGTATAAAATCACATTTTTAGCAAAATAAAACTGGCTATGTTTATTACAATGTAATGTTAGTTAAATGATTATATTTGAAGAATAAATATAAGAATGACGGCTGAACATTTTTTCAAAGGAGAAGCATGTTGGTGGTTCTCATTAATGTTGAAGGCCCAGTATCACCCATTGTGCTTTGTGGTAGATTGTTTTTGTTTTCAAATAATGAGCTCACTTGTGCATTAAATTCAATTGTTGAGGCATTGCGTGAGGCATTGTGCACGCAATGCATTTTGGGTGATACTGGGCCTTCAAAAATTTCTGAGAACAACCAAGGGAGGGATAACTTGTGTCAAAAATATGGTGCACGTTACTAGCATCTTGGCACACTACTGGACTGTGTGGTAAAGAAAATCATTGGTTGTCATCAAGTTCAAACCCAGTGAGGGTCTCATCCTCCTGTACAGGGAATGCCTTGCGGATGGCCGTATAAGCACAAGCTGGTAAAGGGATCCTTCTCTTACCCATAAAACCATAAACCAGCCTTGAAAACTCCCTGTAGGCAACTGATCAAAGATACCTACAAAATAAATAAAATTAATAAATAATCCCAAAGCACAACAAAAGACCACAACATGCTATTTGTCAACCATCATTACATGTTGGGTGATATGGCAGCAAAAAAAAATAATAATAGAATAAACACTGACAAATATTATGGGTTAGAAAACCAGGCTTACTCAGACTGTACAAATAATCCAAGTGAGTTTATTGAGCAAAATCCAGCCAATTTATCATGAAAACAAGTGCTTGACAAGCTTCGATTTTTTAAAGGTGCATGGTACAACATCAGATTGAGATAAATACAACAGGTGAGAAAAAATGCCAACACAAACACAATGGCAGGATTTGTGTATTACACAAATACACACATTTACATAGCTTATCAAGAGTTGCAAGGAAACTATTTAGGGCAGCAACCGAAACAATATAGCATAATTTTGGATTTAGAACTTACAATGACCGATGTTCGATAAAGTGAAGGTGATCTGTAATCATGGTGCCAAGATCACCTTTGGAATGGACGCAGCACTTTGGTTATTAATTTGCATACTTGTATTGAGCTACATGTCCAACATCAGATTTTCTCACCTTTCCTCCGACCCCAATTTCTTGTATCTTTGTTTGTCCCTTGTTCGGTATTTCCCACCTGGAAGCCGCAAGCTCCATTTTTCCAGGCAAACAGGTTTGAAGCCAGGGTGTCCTGTTATGCATTTGAACACTTGCCCATCCTCAAGATCCTCTTTCACAATGTCGCTCTCCAGTGCTTCACAGCATCCTTCCAATTCTTTGCAGCAGTAGCACTCGCTAATGTTTTTTAGATAATCACCGCTACAGTTCCCACAATAACACCTACAAGTGAAATAATTCGTTAAAAGTTATTTTAGGACTTGACATATATAAAGGTTCGACAGCGCAGGTAAAGCAAGAGAATGCAACAACTTGGACTTACCAGTCGCCAACTCGCACTCTATTCTAGGCGTTTCGTTAAATTTTCCTCCAGCTCAGTTTTCTCTTCTTGTTCTTTCCTATAATTCGCTAACCAATCCTCATCAGCTAGCGGCTCGTCGGCATATGGTTCATACGAATCATCTTCGCAAGCAGCACGGCTTCCTCGATCATCACCACCAGTCACCTCAACTTCAATACTTTCGTATTCATCTTGACTACTGTCATCGGCGGTTTGCTAACTTTCCGTGCCAGATGCGTTTTCTTCCATGCCAGATACGCAGTTATGAGTGTTTTTGAAATAACTTTTAGAGGTTTCTAACGAAGAATACTATCAGGAAGGTTCCTGAACCTACGTCACAGACTGATCACGTGGGCTTATTATGAGCCCGTTGCCATTCTTATCAGCGGGGCGGGTCGACCGCAAAAAAATAGGATTTCGAAGACTTTAAAAAATCATAAAAAATTCATGTTTTGCTGAAATCAAAAAATTTTTTCGCAGACGTTCATTGCGTAACGAATAGATTAAGATAAGAAAATGAATACGAAATCGTTATGGGCACTTTAAGGGGGTGGCTTATGTGAGAGCCTGTGAGCCTGAGCCTTTTTTGTGAGCCTCGGGCCTCTTCCTGCGAGCCCCGAAAGTTTCCTGTTAAAAATATAATAATAAAAAATAATAATCAAATATTTATGCAGGATAACTCTTCAGAATCATTACCATAGTACTGTTATCAACGGGGTCCTGCTAAAATGAAAGAAAATGGAAAGATATGTGACCCCTCACGCGAAAACGATACCAACGGATATCCATTCGAACAGCAAAATGCACAGCTACTGAACAGATGAAAAAGGGGTGGCCGCGCCATTTAAAATGGTTACCATGAATAGCTGAATGGCTAAAAAAAATTTGAACAGATAAAGTTGAACAGCTGAATGGCAAAATAATTATTTCAAATGGCTGGCTGTGAACTGCTGAATGGCTAAAGAATTATTTTGAATGGCTGAACAGCTAAAGAATGTATTTGGAATGGCTCGCTGCCGAATGGCTGAAGAAAAATTTCAAATGGCTGGCTGTGAACGTAACATATAAGTAATTGCACGATAATTGTTTACCTTTACCCAGTACCTTATTACACTGTACATTGCAAGGATGACGAAACCGTTTATTGCTTTGAATTGAAGGCCATGGTTGTAAACAAGTGGCCCTGAGTCCCCGATGCATTAGTCACACAAAATTCATGTGTAAAATTTTTTTTGAACTTCATGTTTACTCATTGTTAAAATAAATCTTGAATGACACTAAATATAACCATTAAGGTTAAGTTATGTAGCAGAAAAACAAATTTAGCCCTTTAAAGTTTGTTTTACGTAGTTGTCAGTAAAAAGTGCACCAAATTTGCATATGTCAAAAGGGTAATTTGAAACCTGAATACAGATCATGCGCATCCAAGGATTCTTAGTTTTGCTTGCCAAATTATGGCTAAAAAAGGGCAAGCAAACGGCTTGAACAGATAGCTGTAAGTATCGTTTTCGCGTGAGAGGTCACATATAGCAAAAAAAAACAGTGGCTCGCAAGAAGAGGCTTGAGGCTTGCAAAAAATAGCTCCAGCTTGCAGGCTCACACAATACAGTAGTTACTCTCGGAAATTAGTCATACATGTACTAGTTATTCTAGAACAAGAAAAGTTGTTTTGTGAGCATTTTTGCACTCTACATGTAAATGTACTGCACAGAGGGTTGCACAATACTGTTTTTAAGAATTGCTAAAATTGAAAAATAGGCTGTCAATGGGTTAACCAGCTCACTTTATCAATCTTTCGACAGCTTTTTGGGACTTTTTTGTTTTCCTTTTCACCAGCCTTTTGTCTTGTGTTTGCCATTTTTAAGTTGGCGTGGAAAATTGGAACTCAAGTTGTTCTAGTGAATTGATGGGTTAATATTTTTATCTTGATTTTCCAAATTGAATAATCAGAAGCTTCTTTTGAAGCATACAAGAGACAGTTGCACATTTCAACCAACTTATGGGTTTCTGTACATATTTTAAAATGGGGGTTCATATTGAATAGAGAATATAACAGTGTTCATCCGAAGCAGAATGTACAGGGCTTAAATTCATCATGAGCTGAACTTTTAAAACACCTCTACTTATTACATGTATGTATAATACAGGGTATGTATAATATTGCAAATAAATAAGTAAATAAAGTAATTAAAAAGTAATAGTGAAATGTACACTGCAGACTGTTAACCCTGAGGGAGAAAGACCAGCTACCTAAGTATGCATCTGCATAAATTATTATTTCAAGCAACAGATTAATTAAATCAGTTTTCTCCGATAAACTATCAATGTTTGGACATAAACTATCAATGTTTGGACATACAGTGTGTAGCGATCCAAAAATAAAAACTGTACACGGTCTTCTAAAGTTCTACCGAGAAAGCCAGATTTGATTTTGATTTGATTTGATTTCTCTAGAATGATCACACAATGTACCACGAGGCCTTCGATTGGAAGGGTATATTTATTAACAGTCATTAGCTTACCATGAAAATTCCTAAGGAACTCCTCCAATGCGAAACCTTTCACAGCAGAATATGTTGCTTCTTTGTCGTCACCAATGGGAGGGATCAGTTCTCCCGACGGCCCAGCAACTTCCCTGGTGAATGGCCTAAACGTAACTGGTTTCTTTTCAAATACTGTAGGCCATGAAGAATGCTGGAGACTGTGAAGACGAATCACTTTACTAAACCGGAAGTTAATCGAAATAAAGCATCGACAGAATGTGGCTATTTTTTCTCAGAACTGCACCCTTGGTGTTGTATATAACTTTCTGAAATCCAAAACAGAGTCTTTCGCGTCGAAATTTTCGTCCTGGAGTACTTAATCAGTTGTTTCTAGACAACTTTGTCCTGAGAGCGTGGAGAGAGTCAACCTCGCGGATCAATCAGCAGATTTCTGATTTATTAGCCGTCCAGACCGACAGTCGACAGTGCAATAGCCTATTCCAGCTTTACGTTACTTTCTCATACGGCAAATTCCCAGTTCCGCTTCTCCTTTTCGATTACCTTCCTGATTTTATGTCCTCTAAAGTACAGTTGGAATCAGTTTTCTTGGAATTTCTTGCAGACAACATCTCGACGCCGTTTTCGACTAATTTGCGCTTGTGCAGAATCGATAGCAGCGAGGGATCTGGGACTGAATAAACAATGAGAAAATGGAAAAAGGGAGAAAAGAAAAGAAAAGAAGGAGGGAAAATATTTTAATTATTTGTTAGTTGTGATCGAGTGTTAGAGAGGCATGAGATCAGAGTCTATTAAAGTTTTATTATCACTTGGAGTGCTAGCGGTCTGAATAATCAAAAGGGTCAGCTATTAAATCTCGTGGACGAATGAACTGGACACGCGACAAAGCGCCTTCTCGCTTCCTTGTTTCAGAAATAGACCGTCTGGCCGTTTAGTAATCGTTTCGTTTGGTAAACCACTGAAAATTCACCAGAAATTATCCTTAAATATTACATCTAATATCACATTGTAAATTTTAACAATATCTTGTACCTTTCAGGTCTGGTCAGCTGAAATGTTGCTCTAAACAAACTATAAGCTGTTTTCCAGCTTTGGTTTACATTTTTAATTAATACGAAACTCTTTATTCTCTCCGCAGCTTCGCCGTGCATGTTAATTACCACTTTTAGCTCTCACGTGAATAAAACCTGGGGAAAACCTCCAGCAACGCAGGCTATCTACTGAAAAATGAATCGGTCGGCCGCAGTCTAGTACCTAGACGTCCTCCTTCTCTCACGGGCGAGCGCGAAGTTCGCATAAGGTCCTGGAAACGATTTGCGTGGCAGCCGTATAAATGTCATTCGGTGAAACCACGAATAGGCGCCAAAAGTCGGTTGAGCGTCAGCTTTTACAAGGTCTTCTCTGATTGGCTGAGAAAACGATAGAACAAACAACACAACAATGGACCCTAGCCCTGAAAACAACAGAGCTGCGTGATAACCAGGTCCAATGAAATTAGAGGTTCTAAAGAGCTGCGTGGCTACTTGGCTCGACTACCAGCCGCTGTTCGGGAAACGAGCCCGCGCTCCTCGCGTCGAAAAGAGAAAAGTTCTTCTCCATGGCTACTAGGGGCCCCTGAAATGAAAAATGAAACGCCTAATTACCTTGCCCACCATTATACTGGACCGCCACTAGAGAACGTCATTGGGGTCTATTATTAACCATTAGAACCTTTTTCGCTCTATCGTCACTTGAAGAGCACACGACCTTCAAAAGGCTGACTGAACGTTGTATTTATAATCACATAACATGTAATTCTAGTAACCTGATCTATATGATTCAATGTAAAAAAGTGTTTAAAACGTAATTTACCGTGTCAATACATCGGAGAGACAAAACGCAAACTTAATGAACGCTTTGGTGAACATCGCCGCTCTGTAGAGAATCCACATCACCTTAGCTAACCTACTCCAATATAAGAACACTTTAATCTACCGGGAAACTCTACTAAGGATATGCAACTTATACCACTGGAATTAATACGTAATAGCAGAGACTCTGTACGAAAAGTGCGTGAAGCATATCTCATAGACAAAGCAATCACTAGTTAGTTTAGTTTATCACCCGTTAAACCCTTCACCAATCGTATTCATTGTTTTTGTTTTTTGTATTTCATTAGTCTTTTTTTAAACTACTTGTAATCGTCTTTACAGTTGTAATCATTTATAGTGCTAGTCCCTGAAGAAGCTGTTTTGCAAAGCGAAATATTCGGCACAATTACATTACATTTTTATTTTATTTGCTTCTGCTTCTGTTTTTCTACCGTCCTTTATTCTTTTCGGGGGGAATATATTACATAACCTCCGAATCAACTGTCTGTAAAGCTGGGAGCGGCTTTGATTGTTTTAAGGGAAGAGCGGAGCTAATGAACAGCTAATTAAAATGCGAGGGGATTATGTATTAATATGCAGGGAGATAAGTCACTTATTCCCCTTTAATACATAATCCCCTCGCATTTTAATTAGCTTTTCATGAAGAGCAATTTTACAAATGTTTACTTGGAAATATTAAACACGATGCTAAAATTACTAAAATTAAACTGAGCATCTTTTTCTTTGGCGCCAGATTCGCGGATTTTCTTGTTGGTGGTTCATCGTCTTCTACTAAGCACCCCCTCCCCCCCCTCCCCCCCCCCCCCCCCCCCCCCGTTGGAGCTACCACGAAAGCGTCGCTGTTATTTAGTGGTAAGGCGTTCCGTTCTTTAACCCAGTCATCTCAAACTCGTGTACTCAATGTAGTTGACCCGCTCTTTGTACTTTGTGGTCGGTTCTTGCTTCATTCCTCGCCTGAATTTCCTTGTTGGTTACAGCAGTGATCCCTCGCCCGGAATCATCTTTATCTGGAAAGAGGTCGGTTAAAACATCCTTGGCATCCTCGGTGCGAAAATTGAAGTTGTGAACTGCTTGCTTGTTGTCTGCACCCGCAAATAAAGATTCAAAATTGTTTTCCGAAAGCTCAATTTCAGTACCGCCACTAAAACTGCTTTGAGTAATAAACATTTCTGACTCCGAATCACTCGGCATTGCTTGGCTGTTTCTAGCATTCACTACGAACAACCAATTCGAAATGCGACTTGGAAAAATTAACATAATTAAAAGCCGAGAACCTTGTTCATACCATTGCGGAATCCTCGCCAATGTAAAAATAAGCCGTTTATTGGCCTTCAGCTCGGGATTATGTGATTTATTCCCCTCGTGCGTCGTGCGTTACTCTCGGACTACGCCCTCGGGAAATGCACGCGGGGAATAAATCACATAACCTCTCGCTTTAGGCCGATAACCCTTACATAATACCCTATAAACAAAGGGAATACAATGTGAAATCCCTTGTGAACCAGTATTCGAAGACGGAACCTCATTTCGTATCTTAGGCCTAGGGCAAACGTCGAACTTAACATGTGCCGAATCTAATTCAAATGAGCAAGAACAATAGATTTTGCTCATTTGCATTAGATTCGGCACATGTGAAGTTCGACGTTTGCCGTAAGCCTAAATTATGCAATTCTTACATTACACTGAATTCGATATTTAACTGAATTAAAGTGGGAAAAAAGACGTCTAGTTATAGCAGTTTATAACAGATAAGAAGACAATTCTAAAACAGAAGCGACGGCATGTATATGTTGTCGTTCAAATTTTTCTTTGGTTTAAAAATTTTTAAACCGGTTTAACTTTTATTTTCCTTTGTCTCAGATTCATTATCATATATAGGCCATTTGCACGATGACGTCATTTGACTACTACTACCAGAATCCTTCAGTTTTTTGTTTTGTAGTGCAAATTAGGGCTATTGTTATTTAAACCGCACTGGGATTACAAAATTTAAAAAAGAAAGGAAAAACGAAATGAATTCTGGTAGTAGTAGTCAAATGACGTTATCGTGCAAATGGCCTATTCTGAGACAAAGGAAAGCAAAAATCAAACTGGTGGGTTTAAAATGTTTTGAACCAAAAAAAATGAACCACAGCATATACAAACAGTTCACTTTTTTTTGAGTAACACTCTCTTAATCGACCTTCTTAACCACCATCTCAATGAAATGATTTGAAACATTTCTCAACATTAGTTTAGCCTCTTTCGTAAGTGAAAGTTACGATCTTACAGTTAAGATAGCGCAAGCAAACATGCAATGGACTTGTCTCTGAAAATACTTCTGATTTGTTTCCTCGTAAGTGTTCGTAATTAGAGAGTACTAATAGCCACAAAGGCAATTAAAATCGAACGCGTTTATTTGTTTATCTGCTCTACTGCTCGACACAAAGTCAACGCATTGTTTGCGCGCTCGTTTCACACTATATCACCCAGTACGTACTGCACGTTCATATGGTCACAACTGAGTAGAAATCTAAAGGAATAACAAAGTCTGAACTCTTTTATAAACAACTTCAGGAAATACGATTGTTTCGCAAGTCCTCGTTTAAAAATCAGCATTATGTTGTTAATTTTATCTAAGATACAGCAGATTCTTTGCCAAGAAACAGCTCTAACTGTTTGCTAATGTTTAGTAATTGCTTCTGGAAAGGAGCCCGAGAATCTGAATGTATTTTTCGAGAAAGACTAAAATGGAGAGAAGGCGTACAGGTTCTCTAAGCGTGCCACTGAGATTGCAATTGGCAGTTGTTCCATGCTTTTCAGCTAACAAAAATTAACGCTTTGCACACTTTTATCTGTTAAAATAAATGAACTGTTAGTTTGGTCTCTTGCAATGGACGTTCATTGGACCTGTTACTCACTTCTTCCACACACGCTCTTGCGTGACGAGCCCAAGATCTGTGCAGGAGGCTACTTTTCAGAGTTATCATTCCCCCCCCCCCCCCCCCCCCAAAAAAAAAAAAAAAAGAACGAAAGAAAGAAAGATGGAAGGAAGGAGGGAAAAAGAAAAAAAATCACTCTGAATTCTCTTTTTCCACCATAGGAAATCATAAACATATCAAGATAACAACAACCCACCTGGTACACGCAACCAAATCCCGCCCTTCCACCTTCACACCTTTGGGATAATGTGCATTTGTAACAAAACCGGCCATGTTGAGTCTAAAAGTTCAAAGTCTAATATTCAAGCGGCAAAGCTGCGAGATAGAAAAATAATAGATACTACTGTTGGGGACAATTTGTCGTTCCGCGCCCCTCCGTATCCCCTCCCCCCCCCCCCCCCTTGTGTGGGTTACGCCGATGTTGTCGATCGACCATGTGCTTTTCGCAGTTTGTGCAGCGTCGCGAAATTTGTTCGCTTCAGATCTAGATCTTGGAAAATAAGGCCTGGAGATGCCGAAAAATATGTAAGTTATCGTTTTGACCCCTTATTAGAGCTGTTTTTTGTAATTCGGTATTTGTTTAAGCTTGAATTGTGAGCTCTTGTATTATTTGAACTTTTTAGCTGTACCGAACCAATCTAACGCAAGTGAACAAATTGAATCGAGTACTAGTACATTTGAGTGGATTTTCGAGTAGCAGAATAAACATCTTCAGTGGCTCTATCTTGTGTTCTTTTCTCCAACAACTAACCTCTCCCAAAATTTTTCGGAATTGACCAAAATTTTACCAGACTGCCTCCTTAATTCGCAACTTGGCCATTCGTGTTAACACGAATTAACCTCCATCATCTGCGCAAGCTTAATTAAGTGAAAGCGATGATATAGTAATTTATTGATTTTATTATTATTACAGTATGAAATTAGCTGTTATTTCTTGATCATTATGTTAAATATATTTCATGAAAGTGATCTTAGAATTGCTCATCAGTGGCAGTAAATTTTCAGTGAATTTTATTTGATTTGTGATGTAAACAGCGCCGTTTTTTGCGAGAGGGCCAGAAGTTTATCAGTAACTTAAGAAACTGACACGTGTCCACACTGTACAAAGAAAGTCTCTAATCTTATCTTTATTTTTATTTTATCTTATAACTTCTTTCTCTCGCGGGCGAACGCGACATCCATTAAGCTTTTCGAAATGAGTTGCGTGTCGGCCGGAGACGCCATTTGGTGACGCCACGAATTGGCGCCAAAAATCGGTTGAGCGGGAAGGGAACGGCTGGGTACTAGGCTGGGCTGGTCAGTCAATCAGTCAGTTAGTCAGTCCGTCAGTAAAGTCAGTCAGTCAGTCAGTGAATTCTCTTTATGCCTGTTCACACATACCACCAGAGAACGTCAGTGGTGCCTATCTTAACTGTTATAACTTTTTTGCCCCACCATCACCCCAACCGACTGAAAACAACAACTTCGTCATCAAATTTCATTCTCCCAGTTGTCGAATACACGACCTTAACATCATTTTCTCTCTCAGCCTACAACCCACAAACGTTATAGAGTAGTTTACCGGTACAAGAAATAAACCAACATAGAATCTCTACAATCTTTACAATTTATTAGTTCACATATTGCATATTAATTATAATCTTTTTACATTTAGCGCAGTCCTTTATATTCAGTATTGAATTTGAACTTCTATGGTAAATAAGACCATTTAATATATTTATTATGCAATGCATACATTACTTTATTAATTTCGTACTTTACTATTTTAAAGTGGAAAAGCATAACTTTTAGTTAGCAGTTTTTCACTGCATTGAAACAAACGAGTATTAAAAGATGCTATAAAACAGACTGAAGGTGTTTGCATTAGTTACATACAGTTCACTCTGTCTGAGTAACCAATCTCGAAGCGACCCTCTTCAGCCACCATTTCATATAAAGCCCCGTCTACACGAGCAATTATTATGTGGCAATTTTTTATGTGGCAATTTTTATTTGCCCGTGTAGATGATGAAAAATGACCAATTTTTATGTGACAACTGTATTTGCTGAAAATTAAGCTGGCGTGTTAGTTTTTATGTGGCAAATAAAAATTGCCACATACCGATAATTGTCCGTGTGGACGAGACGCCACATAAAATGTGACAATTATATCCACGTCATCTGTAGAACCCAGTCCCTAATCCCAAGTCCCAGGGTTAAGCCTAAAGAATACCGTTCAGAAGGACGTCGGACACCTTATTCTTGGCTTTCACTTACGTCATATCAAAATTAAGAAGCATTAAAAAATAGATTTCGAATCCAAAATGTTTATGGAATTGTAGAGAGTTTAAAACTACACATCTTGGCCAAATTTTGAAGCGCAAAAGCATTTCGTTCAAGAGTTATAGGCGAACGAGTATTAGATATTTTTAGTAAGAAATGTATGGAGCGGCCATCTTTGTGCCCCTGAGAGGGGCACAAAGATGGCGGCCAAAAATTCAAAGTCTTAATTACACCAAAAATCACATCCAAAAATATTGTATTTGCTATAAGCTCAATTAACTCGGCTTATAAGCACTTATAATGCAAACAATAACTTTCTGCTGATTCAATTTTGTTTATTTTCGCGGCTTATCTGAAATAGCGTGACGTATTGCGTGACACATTTAAAACCTTTGTAAATCGGAAGCAAAACATCGTTAAAACCTGAAACTTTTTGTGAAAGATTATAACACTTGTATCCGCATACCATGTTAGAAACAGCTTTGTAGGACGTTTTCTTTAGATTTTTTAATTTTTATGACGTCATGTGAAAGCCAAGAATTGAAACTTATATAACGGAGTAACTGGTTAGCTTTCAGTTGATGTTATGGGTAGCAGTTTATATAGTTAAATTTAGGCCTGAACAACCCGAGAAGCTAGGTGGTACAGTGGTACGGTAGGCTATCTAAGCCTAAGCCTAGCTGAGATCACAGGTTCAATCCTGAGTGGGGGACATTAAGTGTCGACATTACGTTATATAAGTCTTAATAAGGTGTCCGACGTCCCTCTAAACGGTATTCTTTAGGCACAACCAAGTCCCAGTCTTCTTCTAGTAACTTTCGCCATCTTGCTTTGTACCCTAGCCTTTATTCCATGGGCATCTCCGCTGTGCGAAATTATTACTGACGCAAATTAACAACAAATATTTGTCGATCATCTACACAGGCAAATAAAAATTGCCACATACAGTTGCCACATAAAAATTGCTCGTGTAGACGGGGCTTAATATCAAGTTTAAAACATTTCTCAGGCAAACATTGTGTCAGTTTAGATTTACAAGTTTACAAGTTTTTCTCTTCAGGAGCTGGGAAGGGGATCGCTTACGGGAAAGTCGCCTCTATGTACAATACGATTCCAAAAAAAGAATTTCATAACTTTAACGAAACTGAACTAAGGTACTAATCATTAATGTTTGATCTCTTAACCTCGGCCCCAGGGCCTTCTCCGCTTTAAAAATGGCGATCGGGCGGAGAAACTGCTGAAAAAGAAGACTGCCAAAAAACTCCGAGAATTGTGTAGTATTATGTTGCAAGTTGAACATAATGGAATGTCTTTTTTCACTTAAAACAGGGTTCCAGATTGCAGTAAAACAAATTTGACTGCCAATGGCTGGAAATGACCTCCAAAGACGGCAATTTATCATGTGTCAAGTGACAAGCGATTATTGGAGTATTTTGGTAGTCAGTGTCCAGGGCTTTCTCCGCTCGCTCCGCCATTTTTGAAAGCGGAGAACACCCTGGGGACGAGGTTGTTGATCTGTCAGAGTGTGCTCTGAAGGTCTCTATATACAATGACTACAAACAAATAACTCGTACCACGGTACAATATCTGTTAGAGTGTGCTCTGAAGGTCTCTATATACAATGACTACAAACAAATAACTCGTACCACGGTACAATATCTGTTAGAGTGTGCTCTGAAGGTCTCTATATACAATGACTACAAACAGGTATTTCGTACCACGGTACAATATCTGTCAGAGTGTGCTCTGAAGGTCTCTATATACAATGACTACAAACAGGTATTTCGTACCACGGTACAATATCTGTCAGAGTGTGCTCTGAAGGTCTCTATATACAATGACTACAAACAGGTATTTCGTACCACGGTACAATATCTGTCAGAGTGTGCTCTGAAGGTCTCTATATACAATGACTACAAACAGGTAACTCGTACCACGGTACAATATCTGTCAGAGTGTGCTCTGAAGGTCTCTATATACAATGACCACAAACAGGTAACTCGTACCACGGTACAACATCACATTTTGCTCATTCGACGAACAAATCGTGCTTATAGGCTACTCTTGTGTCAAACATCGTCGCTTGTATATACACGATATGATATTTAAACAGCGCTTTAATATTACGGATAACTATACAATTTCGTAAAAGTGTACTTCCTTTACAAAAAAAATTAAGAAACAAATATAAAGTTCTGGAAAAGAAATCTTCTGTACGTTGTGCATATTTTATGGCCGCGCCATGGTTTTGAACCAAGGCTGTACATCAATGTCGGACGCATACTAGCAGCTGTGAATGAACTAAAACCTGGACAAATTCGTACTTTTTACCCAGTCGATCACTACGCGTTCTCTAAATATCTTGACGTTCGTGAACACAGTGCAAACCAATTTTGTTTCACAGAAACTAACCGCCTATAACGCAATGTAATAAATAAAGGTTATTCAGCGTGAAGTTGTGTAGAACGTTTGAGTATTTTTACGAGTCTCGAAAAAATAAAAACTGACTCGTAAAAATCGCCAGCCGTATTACACAGTTCGACAGTTATAGTCTCCTAAAACTAAGTTTTTGAAATTGTTTTTCTCAGCGCGCGGTCAGAAGAGTGTAATAACGTGTCATATTTGCATTCGTTTTGATGCGTATTTGCACTCCAGAATACTACGTCGAATAACAATACAACAATTACATTCTTACTAGCTGACTGATCCGCAGGTCGCTTTACCCTAAACAGTTGCAACTGATAGTGAGTCTGTAAACCTTGCAGGAAAATTCTAAAAAATTTAAAATTAAAATCCCGGTTATAACACGCAATACTACAGCCTTAATGAAAAGCCAGCTTTGAAGTTTTTACATCAGAGTTCCAGAAAAATAAATAAATGTCAAGGTTCTCGGCAAAGAAACAGTCAGAACCAAAGATACACAGCCATAAAGCAGAATGGAATGGATATTTGCTATTACATGCTCTTACATGTAGCACCTTGACCAACCTCTTTTTCCTTGGTTGTTTGCAATGAAACCATCTTTGACTTGAGATACTTTTCAATCTCCGCTTCTTCATTTAAGTGAGCCAAATCAACTGCATCCTTTCCATCGGCTGTGGATAGGTTGACGTCAGCTTCGAGATCAACAAGCTTTTTGACAACTTGCATGTTACCATGGATCGCTGCCACATGCAGAGGAGTGAATCCTTCTGCATCGCGAGCGTTAACGTCTGCTCCGTACTTAACAAGCAGGTCTATTACCTCGGTGCTGTCATTTCTGCTTGCAACATGAACAAGAGTATTGCCAGGTATTTGTGGGAACATAGCATCTACTTTTTTTCGTATTTTCGCAAGGTTTTTGTTCTCAGGTGGATACTTTCCCCAACCAGATTCAACAATAGTTCCAAAATCTTCTTCGTCATAGAGTGTTCCCGTTTTCAATTTCTTGCGGAATAAACCCAGTAAATGTTTCTTTACTACGATATACTTCCAGCCAGGCCAAAAGGAGAGATAATGAAATAAAAGTTCGTAAAGTCTATCTTTAGGGTACTGCTGGTATTTCATGCTTACATCAGCGTTGCCTTCAAGCAAAAGTTTAATAAGCTGTTCATGTTTGTTCTTGACTGCAAAATAAAGAGGGGTTTTACCTTCCTCGTTCTGCAGGTTGATGTTGCTTCTTGCCTCAATTAAAAGCTGCGAAACCTCGTAAAATCCGTAATAAACAGAAAAGTGGAGTGGTGCATTCCCATCAATAGTTTGAGTATTCGCATCCGCGTTATTTTTAAGTAACAGTTTGACAAGATTTTCGTGACCCTTACACGCTGAGTGCTGAAGTGGTGTTTCTCCATCAACATCTTTACTATTCGGATCAGCCCCATGCTCCAAAAGCAGGTGAGCGGCCAAGTAGTGGTTCCAGTGAGTCGCCATTATCAAAGAGCAATCTTTGGTATCAGTTCTTTGCGCATTAACGTCGGCGCCAAGATCAATGAGGGTCTTGATGAACATACTTGAGGATGATAAACTCGCCCACAATAAAGGTGTGCGATTACATAATGCAGGGATATTTATATCTACGCCGTCATATAATACCAGCTCTACCGCCTTTTCCGCATCATCATTGCTTCTAACACACTGGTGCAACTCTGTTAATGTGTTGTACTTTTCAACTTGCTCCATATAAAACTTGTCAATTTTAGCATGACCTGGTTCTTTTTCTTTCAGACTTAAAAGAATATCAACTGCAGTCTTTCCAGGGAATAACAAAGCTTTGTTTCCCGTTTTTTTAAAGTTCATCTCTTTAACAAAGTTAGCGAGAAAGGGATGTGCCTTGTGAACAATATTATGCTTTCCTTCAAAGACAGCCGCCTGGAGCAGATTAAAGCCCGATCGTGTATCCACTTTCAAGAACGCCTTCCGTGCGAGGGACTTCAGACTGAGCTGCAATGGTTAAGTGAAAGGAGAGCTAGTGAGTGAAATAGAATGATGTCAGGATGTCAATTATTCATATGGCCTTCAAAACCCCTTTTATATTAAACTGGATAAACCCACGGGTTATAACTGAGATTTTATGGTACAACCGTCTAGAAAAATAGTTTCAGTGAAATATATAACACCTACAGCGTGATCGAGTGGTTAGGCAGCCGAACATGAAATCCGAGAACTCTGAGTTCAGGCTGCAAACTACCTGCTCCTACACGAATCTCGTAACATTGGAAGCCGGTCTGGGAGGAATCCGGGAAGAAAGTAATTTTTGTTTTCTGGACTAACATAACCAGGAAAAGTACGCATCGTGCGAGTCGTTTAAAAAACTTTGGACCCTTCCCTCTTCTACGCGTTTTGCTCCACCGGACCCCCACCCTCACCTCCCTGCAACGCCGCCCCGGCCCATGGGTTAGGCAAGTGACTATTACCTATGGCATTTGGAACGGACAAAATATATGTGCAAGCTCTATGCACTGGTCAGTGTAATAATCTCGATCAAAGACCACGATGGAGCTGGATTAACACGATTTAATAACAGAACTTCAAACATACTTCAACATGGCCGATCCTGACAACACAGTGCTAGTACACGCATGTGCACTATAAAATACCGCTGAACGTTACAGTCAGCAGAATTACCAAGAAAAGTTTACTGCTGAAAGATGGAAGGAAGAACTAAAAATTTGCATATTTGTCCCCGTCTGCTATAACTCGCTCAACGCTTCGCGGATTCACGAGTTAAAAAGTAGAGCACGAGTTGGAGCTCGCACGTTTGGGAATAGAGCAGCACGCTGCTAATCGAGCAGAAAATAGAGAGGAAAGGCAGAAGGAGGAAATAACTTTATATTTACCAGTTGTTGATAACTTGGATTTGCATTATTCCTCAAAAGCAACTGGACTATGGACTTGTGATTGTGGCGTTCAGCTTTTTGCAGAGGTGTACGTTGAAACTACGAACACAAAAACGGTGCAAAGTAAACATTATATACCTATATAATCGAGATAGTAACTGTTGTAAATATGTGCACGTATGAAGGGAAAAGCGTTGCTTTTAAACCACAGGCTACCGTATTTGACTTGCAGTGCAAGAAACAGTTAAGACGCGAGGTTAAATCATTGTTAAAAGTGTGAGCGAAAGTCAATGGCGCTGTCAGCAGATTAATATCAATTAGGATGAATACGTCAGACAAGTATGTCTAGTATGTCTAGTAACCGGTGGATAGCGCTATCCACCATTTGAACAACAGGGGCCAAAATCGTATCTACAAAGCAATGTCTTGAAATCGTTCCTCTTTTTCCATAAGCTATATTCAACAGTTCATAATGTAAAAAATAGCTGTCACTAGAAAATCAAGAAACTCAGCGGCTGTCTTCTTTTTTAGAAGAACCAAACCAAGTATTGTAAAAACAAATCATCAGATACATAGAGAATTTAAAAAAGTCAAATCTGTATGGTTTTTTAAACAACGTCGTCTCGTTTTTTCCTGGGGAAAGGGAGGGGACACTTCGTGACGCTTACATGACGCCTCGGACAGAGGACACATCATGATGCCTATATGACGTCTCGGGTGGGGCCTGGGGAGAGCGGGATACGGCTGACCGGAAATGATCTTTTGGATCGCAGGCTCAGGCGCCGGAAGTGACATAACCTATGTCAATCAAATAGGGAGCTGTCAATCATTTGACCTCATCTCACGTGATCTGTCAATCATATGACGTCATCACAATGCTGCCTCCTGATTGGCTACTTCCTATACCGGGGCCTCTTAGCGGCTGTCTTCTTTTTTAGAAGAACCAAACCAAGTATTGTAAAAACAAATCATCAGATACATAGAGAATTTAAAAAAGTCAAATCTGTATGGTTTTTTAAACAACGTCGTCTCGTTTTTTCCTGGGGAAAGGGAGGGGACACTTCGTGACGCTTACATGACGCCTCGGACAGAGGACACATCATGATGCCTATATGACGTCTCGGGTGGGGCCTGGGGAGAGCGGGATACGGCTGACCGGAAATGATCTTTTGGATCGCAGGCTCAGGCGCCGGAAGTGACATAACCTATGTCAATCAAATAGGGAGCTGTCAATCATTTGACCTCATCTCACGTGATCTGTCAATCATATGACGTCATCACAATGCTGCCTCCTGATTGGCTACTTCCTATACCGGGGCCTCTTACTACTACAATAAAGGGATGTCTATACTATGTCTATACTAGACATCCCGGCCAGGCAATAAGGTTCTCTCCACGTGTCAAGTATACAGGATACATGGAGAAGCAAACTTGGTGTAAGCTACGTACCAGTGTCATAAAAAACTGAGTTCCATCAACTCACCCTATCAACAGCGTTGACGTTTGCACCGTGTTCCAACAACAGTTTAACAACAGATTCCTGTCCATACCAGCAGGCAAAGTGAAGAGGAGTCAAAGAAAACTGCGAAAAAGATCAACAAAACAATAATTATTAGATAAGGCTCAAAAAAGGACAATTTTTCACGAAATATTTTGTTGTAATCATCATTAATTTCAAATGAAAACAGTTTTGTATGAGATTTCTGCTTAACAGCAATATAAGTGAAACGTTCATGGTAACAGCAAAGCTCTTTTGCATGAAGCAAAGCTATGAGCTTTCGTTGAGTTACAGACCGGGCTTGTTTTGATCTCTGGGATCGGGGAGGGTGGCAGATTCCGCTCGTGTGCGACTTTGCCACTTTAATTTATGCAGATTAAACGGGAAAGGATCATAGAAAATTAACAGCCACGCTTCGCAAAGAGTATTTACAAATAAAATATAGAACGTAAAGGCCAGGCCAAACGAACGCAGCATTTCTACGCAACATCTTGCAACATTGTTGGATCGTGTTGTGAAGGAGCTGGGCAAACGCGCGCAACATCTTGCAACATTCCACGGGTTTGTCGATGTTTATGTGCCCCAGGCTCCTGGCACGCTCGGATGCAAATGTCATATAATTTGAATGTAGAGGACCTTGAGTAGTATCGATATCGGCGTCGTCGAATTTTAGCTTAATTTTCACTGGCGCTACTTCTAGCGGACGATGATGAAAGAGTAGGAAAAAGAGGTAAAACTCGGCAATGGATTAAAAGAAGACAAGAGAAGGGTTACTGTCCACTTCCTTGGTGTTTTATTGAAGACGAAAACCCATAATACCACTGGCGCTTTGAAAAAGCATATCGACCTAGCGCGCATGCCCTAGTGCAACAATGTTGCGTGAACGTGGCTAAACGAGTACAACATCATGCAAAATCCAAAATTGTTGCAACAAAAATTTGACCATTTTCAAACTTGATCCAACACCATCCAGCATGTTGAACAGGGAAGATGTTGCGTTGAAATGTTGCGTTCTTTTGGCCGGGCCTTAAATAACAACCTGAAAATACATTTACATAAATGAAAGCAAGGCAAAAAACCTGATCTTTTTGGTCCACATCTTCACCACTATCAAGAAGCATTTTAACAGTTTCATATTGTCCACTGATAGAAGCCTTATGTAACGCACCTCTTGAGGCCTGTTTAAAGAAAAACATATATTAACCTGAATTATTAACAAAGCTTATTTGGGGTTAAACCCTGTAAATAAAATAAGTCATCACTTATACTGCCAGCCTCCGAAGAAGCTCTGTTTTGCAAAGCGAAATATTGGGCACTATTATATTCCACTTTTATTTTGTTTGCTTTTTTTCTGTTTTTCTGCCGTAATGTTCAGTTTGCCGTTTCATTTGTTTTACTTCAAGTATTAATACTGGCCTAGGTCTGGGATCCCAGATCCGGCCATTCTCAACGGTTTGTTGCAGTGATTGTGCATTCTTTGTTATTTTTTTTTGAGTCTGCAATCCCTCATCATGGACAGGGGCAACATTTGATAAAAACCAGCATTTTACTGTACTGTATAAAATTCATTAATAATTCATAAGGAAAGTACAAAAAGAAATAAAAATTTAATGAAGGTTTGTAAACCCCAATACAAATAAACTGAGTTGATGAATTATTAAACAGTAGAATTAACTTTTGATACAGACACCTGCTCAGCTATTTAGTATTCATTAACTTATGATACAGATCTCTACTCATTGTTTCATTTCATAAGTACGATAAAATATTGCGTCCAATCTGTACGTGCGTTTACAATGGCTCGCCTTCGGCTCGCCATACAGATCTCCCGCTCATATTTTATTTAGTACATAAAGAAAACTTCACCTTGAGTCTGTACCACAGCAACCTCTTCCCTGGCAAAGCCTTATTGTTCAAAATGTGTCACGCATGGATAAACACTTGGACCGAAATGCTTCAAGAATAGCAGAGTAATTTATCACGTGACACATGATGAGATGTACGGTGTTTGGTGGCTTACCTTAGTGACTGGTATCCATATTTGCTTCCTGCAATATGGAACCGTTGTTCCAGCGGAATAAAGACAACACATGTTTTGCTTTTGTGCACAAAAAAGGACACTAAACTATTTTGTCAGCTGAACTTACTTTAGCCTTCTCAGCTCTAGCTATGTAGCTCAGGTCCTGCCTCTGGTCCTTAAATGATATGTAAATGAAAACACTTTAACATTCAGTAAAACAAGATTACATAGTTAAATTTACAGTATAGTTAAATACACGACCCCACAAGCGGCAGCGCATAAACTTTATCGTGTTTAAATAAAGATTATTGATTGATTGATTGATTGATTGTCGGATTGATTGATTGATTGATTGATTGATTGATTGATTAGAAAAATACAATAAAATTGCCATCAGGATTCATGTGCACAAAAACAAAACAACAATTTCTGAATAAAGATGCAACTAAACAACCAAACGGTGAAAAACTTGCGTCATCTTACGTTTCAAACACTAGCCCTTTGGATTTGCTCTGATCAAGAGCTAGCGCTATAGTACTCAGAATATTAGCTTTCGATTGCTATTTGCTGATCAACTCAGCCGAGAAAGCCAAATTTTTGTGTTTCACTTTCCCACAGACGCAAGCACCCGACTAGAAACTTACCCCATTATACAGCACAATCAGACCTTCGTTACTTTCTACATGTTAGCAGATCAGTATTATATTTTTAATCACCAAAGGTGCTATTGCCACTTAAGAGGGGTCCAGCAGAATTCTCCCCTATAAAGTTATTAGACTTGCGCATCATTTAGTCTTGAATTGCACGATGCTCTTTTCCAGAATTTTGAAGCAAAAACAGCACCTTTTAGACGCTCAAACACACTTTATTTTAGATTACTCAAACATGACTTCCAGTAGTAGGATAGGGACCTGTTACTCCTTTTTTTTTGCTGTGGTTTCTTATTAAATTGCTGTGGAATCGCTGCGGTATGCATTAACGTGGGTGACGTCATAGACTATTGTCTTTATCTCATGAATAAAATGCTGTGGTTTCTCATTAACTTGCTGTGGATTACATTAACGACCGTTATTGCTGTGGTATTTAATTACCTTTCAATAACCAGTTCCAAAAACCGGCTTTGCAAGATTTCATCACAGGATGAACTTGCCCAGACTTGCCCTATTATTATTCTCCCTTCCCCTGCTTAATAAGTAAATATTAATAAACGGAATCCCTTTTCAAAACAATAGTACAATAACCTTGCCCAAACTTGCCCGCTTTATACCAATTCACTTCAAAACAAAACACAACTGACACAGATATCCTTTACAGACATAGATCAAAACTACACTGTAAATTCGAGGGTAAATAAAGTTTATTGATTGATTGATTGATTGATGCCTTGACCAGGACTCGAACCTGGGTTACTGCGGCCACAACTCAGTATCTTAACCACTAGACCATCAAAGCTGTGGATATTATAACCGAATAAAACTAATAAGAGGGTTCCGAAACATTCAAGTTTAGAAGCAATAAAATTGCGCAGTATAAAAAAACGCTTTTACTTTACTAAGATCCGCAACATTCCTATAACCGCTTCATCGCTAGATTCAATGTCGATTTTCAGTTTGCCAGCCATCACCCACTTTAGGTTTCAATTTCTTTACCGGTAGCTTCAAAGTTCAAACTTTTAATTATGGGAACTTACACTGAACTAAATTTGCATGAAAAATTAGCACCTCCGAAAAATGAACAAAGCAACCAATTACATGCGCGCGCTAAAACAATAAACCCACACTTTGTTTAAGATCAAACTATATTTATTGAAAACAAACAAGTACATAATTATACAGACAATTTAAAAGCTAAGATGGAAAGGAACAGGGTTGATTTATTCTTTTTCATCAGGTTTATACAAAGTACTCTTTGATTCCATTGGTTTTCTGTGTCTCACTGCACTGCAATCATCGTTTTCAGTAGAGATGAAAACAATAGAATTGAGGAGGAGGGGGAGGAGGAGGAGGAGGAGGTGAAAACAATAGGATTGAGGAGCAGCTAGCCTATATAAGTGAGCAACATTCACCTCTTTCTCAGTTCACATTGAGCTTTCATTGACTTGACATGAATTTGTCCTGTCCCGTTTGTGAGAAGACATTTAGCATGAAAGATAATATGCAAAGACACATGACCAACAAACACACCAGTCCTACTTTCACTCCATTTAAAGCAATGCCGATTTCTACACAAAAGTGTCAGCGGTTTCACTTTGAGCACCCTTTTACTTGCATGGTTGCAGGGATGACCGGTTCGGGGAAAACGTTTTGGGTTCAATCACTGTTGCAACAGACCGCAGACGTGATAAACCCACCACCCGAGAGGATTGTCTGGTGTTATTCACAATGGCAGCCCGCGTACGTACAAATGCTAGTCACAATACCACAAATTGAATTTGTTAAGGGTATTCCTCCCGCGTTGGAACACGATTCCTATTTCGATGTCAACAAATGGAATTTAATCGTCTTTGACGATCAGATGATTGACGCCGGCAAAGACAAGCGAACAGTAAACCTTTTTACACAAGGTTCTCATCACCGCAACCTGAGTGTCATTTATATCGTACAGAATCTATTTCATCAGGGGAAGGAAAGTCGAAGTATCAGTTTAAACAGTCACTACTTGGTGCTTTTCAAGAATCCCAGAGACAAACTGCAAATTTTGACTCTAGCCAAGCAAATGTATCCTGGGCAAACGGCTTTCTTTATAAACCAGTACGAAGAGGCTGTACGAAGACCCTATGGTTATCTCCGGGTGGATTTAAAAACAACCACACAAGATAATTGTAGACTGCGATGAATGTACTTCCTGGTGAAGAACAATTTAATCAAACAGGGGTACAAGACAATATTTCTCAGGAGCTACTAAAGTATCTCAGACTACAGAACCTTTCGATGTCTCCAGTTGTCTCAGCCATGCAGAGACTACAGGAGAGAATGGACAACCTTCTCTCTCGTACAGACCTTGGGGAAAATGACAAAGCCAAACAGTACCTTGAGCTGCAAAACAGATATCTGACGTTTAAACATCAATTGAATGGAAGACCTCAACAGTCTGATGAAATGAAAAGAAGTTTTGCAAGACATCTGGAAGATAATTTACCCACCATTATACAAGAACCCACAGGAGTAACAGCGGTGACAACCTCTATACCCGTAAATCCATTTATCGCGAGACCCTCTCCAGCGCCCACCATACAAGAAACTTCCGCAGTGACATCACTACCTTTAAATCCAGCTGTCTTGACCCCTCCCCCCACAGTACAAACACCATCACCAGCGCCGAAGCGCAAACGACCTCGAATCCAATTGGTTAATTACTTAGATGTTGGTGACGATAAACCTAAAAGGCGATCGCGGCGTTATAGATTTAGAGCTGAACCTTACAAGCATTCTAAAAATCAAGAGGATTAATAACACCCGAAACGATGATTGCAGTGCAGTGAGACACAGAAAACCAATGGAATCAAAGAGTACTTTGTGTAAACCCGATGAAAAAGAATAAATCAACCCTGTTCCTTTCCATCTTAGCTTTTAAATTGTCTGTATAATTATGTACTTGTTTGTTTTCAATAAATATAGTTTGATCTTAAACAAAGTGTGGGTTTATTGTTTTAGCGTGTGCATGTAATTGGTTGCTTTGTTCATTTTTCGGAGGTGCTAATTTTTCATGCAAATTTAGTTTAGTGTAAGTTCGCATAATTAAAAGTTTGAACTTTGAAGCTACCGGTAAAGAAATTGAAACCTAAAGTGGGTGATGGCTGGCAAACTGAAAATCGACATTGAATCTAGCGGTGAAGCGGTTATAGGAATGTTGCGGATCTTAGTAAAGTAAAAGCGTTTTTTATACTGCGCAATTTTATTGCTTCTAAACTTGAATGTTTCGGAACCCTCTTATTAGTTTTATTCGGTTATAATATCCACAGCTTTGATGGTCTAGTGGTTAACATACTGCGTTGTGGCCGCAGTAACCCAGGTTCGAGTCCTGGTCAAGGCATCAATCAATCAATCAATCAATAAACTTTATTTACCCTCGAATTTACAGTGTAGTTTTGATCTATGTCTGTAAAGGATATCTGTGTCAGTTGTGTTTTGTTTTGAAGTGAATTGGTATAAAGCGGGCAAGTTTGGGCAAGGTTATGGTACTATTGTTTTGAAAAGGGATTCCATTTATTAATATTTATTTATTAAGCAGGGGAAGGGAGAATAATAATAGGGCAAGTCTGGGCAAGTTCATTCTGCCATTGTGATGAAATCTTGCAAAGCCGGTTTTTGGAACTGGTTATTCAAAGGTAATTAAATACCACAGCAATAACGGTCGTTAATGTAATCCACAGCAAGTTAATGAGAAACCACAGCATTTTATTCACGAGATAAAGACAATAGTCTATGACGTCACCCACGTTAATGCATACCGCAGCGATTCCACAGCAATTTAATAAGCAACCACAGCAAAAAAAAGGAGTAACAGGTCCCTATCCTACTACTACTTCCGGCAATATATATATAAAAAGAGAATTATTATAAAATGGAAGGTTTCACCAAACATAAAGGTTAACACTGCAATAAATACCAAACAATAACAAGATTAAAGAAAATAAATGGCTAACAGGGTTTTAACTGTATGTCATTAACTGTCGCTGAATATTGCTTTTTGCTCCTATATCTCTGTTTTCACACATAAGTACTTTTTACAGTATGCACATGTGGATGACTATATGACAATGTTTTATTCACACACCAGAACACCTTTCTCTCCACAGACTACTCTCACCTCATAAGTACTTTTTACAGTGTACACATGTGGATGACTATATGGAGTATATACCATATGTAATGATGTTTTATTCACACACCTCAAACAGAACACCTTTCTCTCCACAGACCACTCTCACCACATAAGTACTTTTTTTTTGCAGTGTACACATGTGGATGACTATATGGAGTATATACCATATGTAATGATGTTTTATTTACACACCTCAAACAGAACACCTTTCTCTCCACAGACTACTCTCACCACATAAGTACTTTTTTTTTGCAGTGTACACATGTGGATGACTATATGGAGTATATACCATATGTAATGATGTTTTATTTACACACCTCAAACAGAACACCTTTCTCTCCACAGACTACTCTCACCACATAAGTACTTTTTTTTTGCAGTGTACACATGTGGATGACTATATGGAGTATATACCATATGTAATGATGTTTTATTTACACACCTCAAACAGAACACCTTTCTCTCCACAGACTACTCTCACCACATAAGTACTTTTTTTTTGCAGTGTACACATGTGGATGACTATATGGTGTATAAAACAATGTTTAATTCACACACCTGAACACCTTTCTCTACATGGACTACTCTTACTGCAATTCCTGGTCTGTTAGAATCACTTGATTGTATCATCTAAACAAGATAACAAGAATAGTAATAAAATTATTAATAATGAGTTATTTTATCCTGACGCCTTTAATTTTTGCACAGGTTTGAATTTCCTTATTTTTGCACACCATGAATGACTAATCTGAACACAGAAAAGATGATGTAAATCTGCCACATGCTTGCCATAATTTAATCTATGCACCCTTCCCTAATTTTTTCGTGTAAATGTGTTTATATGGAGAATTTCAACTGGGTTATCAGGAAGAAATTGTGTACGTAATAGCATGCACGAAAATATTAACTTTTGTTTTATTTATTTATTTTTACAAAGACGATTACATACAAGAGAGAATTACATACAAAATTAAATCCTTACGTCCTTCACATTAACATGACATGTAAACAGTTCTGAAAATAAAAGAAAGTGACAATGTAGACTATTATCTAAATGAAATCTTTCCATTTTGTACAACAGCGATGGAAGTTATTAGCACGAACAGCAATGTATTTTTCTAATTTAATTTTGTTCCTAACCACAATGAGAAAATCCGTAAAAAGATATTTACTATTGTTGGTGGCGCAGTTAAATAAAAACTTCTTAGCGATAAGAATTAGATGACTGAGAGTCTCCGACACGTTGTCTAAGACACCATAGATTATTTCTGTTTTTTTAAGCTCGACATGTTTTTTGCACATGGAGTTATACCAATAAGTAAATTCCTGCCAAAAGGCTCTAGCCAGGGGGCAGTCAACAAAAAGGTGAAGGATAGTTTGCTTTATTGTAAAATATTCTTAATATTTTCACTCATTTACCATAAAGACATCATTTTTTATAAAAAAAAAAGTAACAAAATGAGTTGGAATGATGCTAATTTTGCCCCCCTTCAACAAAAATGGGACAAAATGGAAAAATTTCCAGCCCGTCTTCTCAAATCATGAACACATCACAAATTTTACAAAGGAAATAGGAGTATTAGGCGAGATCTTAATAGTCGAGCCAGCCTGGTCAACCGGGTTCATGTGAAGAGGCCCTTAATCTCCCAAAACGTATTGTGCTACCGAAAGCGTTATCATGTAATAGCAGTTATTACTTTATTATTAAACAAGATGTATAAGATTAATGTATTTAAACTGTTAGAAGATGTATATGTACATGTAGCTCTATAGAATGGAAAGAGTTTATTGTCTAAATTTTTTTTGGTTATTGTTGACTGCACTGCATGTTGACAACACTTATAAATGTACGGTTATGTTACATAATATTCAATTTGCAATAAATAAAGTTCAATGCAATTTACTCAAAATTTATTGTGATAAGACCAAGATCACTCTTCCACAGCTCCCCACCACTCTTGCCGGCTTGCTTCACTCACTGGCTTGTTTTCACAGCTTGTGACCGCTGGCATTTGAGACCCCAAATGCCGGTGAGCTGCTTGTAGTCTAGTCACTCTTAGGTAAGCCACACCCCAAACTCAAGGTTTGATTTTGAGAAAAAAATATTGAAACTTATAAAAGGCAAAGTTTCTTGCTTTGTACTTTATGGAATTAGGTTATACAGCTCATTTTCTGGCATGTACATTGTAACTCAGATCAGACTGGCATATAAGTTCACCCTAACTTTTAAAGCTTAAAGTGCCTATCACCCCTAGAAAATTATTTTCAGAATCAACTCTATGTACATTGAATAGCTGAATGGTAAAATATTTCTTGTTTTGAACATCGCGTTTGTGAGTTATAGAGATTTGAATTTACAAAATGCTAATTAGATGACGTCAACCCGGGAATTTGCCATTATTTCTATCAAGCTAATTTACAATGTGCAGTTTACAGCTTGACGATAATTAATTTGATAAATACTAAAAATAAACTGTGGATAGTCAATTGATTCGTAAAAAATATTATTTGGAGGTGTAAACAAGTAGTTGTATAATAAATGATTCTCAGCAAGCTTTTAGCCAGCAGGGTGTCCAGGCATCCTGTGGACGCCCACTTTTTAAAGAAATTCATGAAAATTGCACCTAATCCTTTAAAAATTTATGATGGAAAATATCTTCAGGACGCCCACTTTCCAATTTCTGGCTAAAAGCCTGATTCCCGGGTTGACCTAATCTAATTAGCATTTTGAAAATTCTAATCTCTATAACTCACAAAGGCGACGTTCAAAACAAGAAATATTTTACCATTCAACTATTCAATCTTAGCAAAAAGGGAGGGCTTTAAACATGAGTGTTTATGGTAGGCTGTTTTCACATTTTATCTTTTTCTTTGCCAGTTCAGTAGAAATTGATTTTGTTCATTTACTTTGTTTTATAGCTCTAAATCTTGTGCTTCAAAATTGGCCTAGATGTGTAGTTTTAAACTCTCTACGATTCCATAAACATTTTGGAATTGAAATCTGCTTTTTAATTCTTCGGAATTTCAATATGATGTTAATGCAAATTGGTCAAGATTTCAATGACTTATCCAGTATTAAAATCACCAGATACACAAAATCCAGTTGTATGTACATGTACACCTTTCATAACATTCCTAAAAGTATAACAGGGAGACCAGGAAGACTGCATGTATTAAAGGGGGCATCCATATTAAGTGGGTTCCATGAATGATGTAAGTTTTGCATTATACATGTAATTATTTCTCATAAAGAAAAAATTTGAACTGTATTAAAACTAAATCCCACTGAGGCATTAAAATAACTTATTATGGGTTGACAAAAATATACAATTTTCCTTCAGTCAACCTGATAAGATACATGTAGCTGATGTAGGGAATTTTTTGAAATTCATTTTAAAAATAATGCTTCTGTTTTATGAAATTGTTTCAGTCAGGCAGGAATAAGACTGTCTGTTATCTGAGTGTATGAATGGGTGTCCATTAGAACACCAGTTAATTTAACAGAAATTGTAGCTCGGCCTTTTATCAGAGCTGAGAGAAATGTGGCTAGTGCTATAATTAATATAAAAGCAGAATGCAAAGCTTAAATTCATCATGAGCTGAACTAGATACCTCTCCTTCAATACTGCAAATAAATAAGTAAATAAAGTGATTAAAAATTTGTGGGAAACTGTTGACTGCAGACTGCTAACCCCGATGGAAAAAAATCAGCTGCCTGACTATTATGCAGTCAGCATATTTCAACAGATCAATGTTTGGACATAGCAATGCCACAGGGAGCCCATACAATCTGTTTGTGTGACTTAACTGTTTGTAATTTTATAGGAAATGTATGGCATTAATCTAAATTTCATATTTTAGCAACGTATTGCAAAATGTATGATTAACGCTAAATAAACATTAAATTACCTTCTTTGTTGTGTGTTGTCGTCCTTTTGACATAAAAGCGATTTTTTGAGCGATTTTGAAGGATTCTGAGTTTGCCATTGACTGTGCGTCTAAAAGAAGGAAAAGGGTGGAAAGAGATTTTTGAACGGTTCCAGCACCGAGGTGATTTTTCCACATAAAATCACATCGCTTGGTTTTAAAACAACGTAACAGAAAGGTCGAAAGATTTACAGTTGTATGCTTCTTCTCATACCTCTTGATCGAAAATCCGTCGAAATGGCCCAGAGCTAGCCCTTCTAAGATTTTTGTTTAAATGTAAACAAATCGCCAGGCTCCCCACCCTTGCTATGAATTTTGAATCAGCTATTGTTTAACGGCGACCAATCAGAAAAAATAAGGCAATCAGCAGGACGGTTTCTGGCTTGGAAAGAAATGGGATTTTGATTTTCTTTGAGGGCTAGCTCAGGGCCGTTTGGACGGATTTTTCGATCGAGAGGTACGAGAAGAAGCGTAATTAATTTTTTCTGAAGCAGTTATAATTCAGCTTTCCACGGCTTGGCTACAGGCAAGAACATTTCGCTATCCTCACTGGAGGCAAACGCAAGAGCCGTTTATTCTACCAAGAGACATGAACTGGTAGAAATGAGTTCACTTTGTAATTTAAGTTTTTTGGTTTATGAATGGAAAGTTTTGAAGATTTGTGCATGTCATTGTCAGTTTAGCTTTATGCAGCGCATAAGAAACATTTCTTGGAAAGCTGTACCTAATGATTTTCTGGGCGAATCGCAGAATTAAAGTACGAAAAAATAAATAAGTTATTTACCGGCCTAGGTCGGTCCGTATAGGAAAAAACTGTGCCCAAGGTCTTGAGTACTCCCAGTCGCCTTGGCACTGGAGCCATTCAATAATCTCTTTCCACCCTTGACCTTCTTTAGACGCACAGTCAACGGCGAGCTCAGAATCCTTCAAAATCGTTCAAAAAATCACTTTTACGGCAAAAGGATGACAACACACAACAAATAAGGTAATTTAACATTTATTTAGCATTAATCAGTACATACACTTGGCAATGCGTCACAAAAATATGAAATTTAAATAAATCCCATACATTTCCTATAAAATTACAAACGGCAGATTGTGTGGGCTCCCTGTGGCGATACAATAACTATAAAATGTACCTACTTAAGGTCGCGGGGGACACTTGGCCATGAATAAATTCATAAGGTAAAATTTTAGCAGGGGTGTCACTTTGAAAAACGTTATATCGTGAATGTTTGAAAGCTGCTTTCGCTAAAATTTAACAGAGATATTGGCGAATAATGGAAGTGCATAACGATTGTTTTTTATTGAAGGGATCGCGCTTTGCGTCAATGCTGTAAGCCACTAAAGTTAGTTTGTTTTAAAACGTGGTTTTGTGTCCAAGTTTGCTCCTGGAGAAGAACACAAAGCAAGTTGATTTCGCCACTCACTGATCCGTCAAAACGTCATATCTGACTCCGATTCTTTGATTTCAACTTTAATTAAAAGTTATTAGCTTTTAAAGGAGTAAAATTGTCCATGTTAGAATTTGAAGCCTCATATCTTCCCTTTGAAAGCCTATTATTTTAAAAATTTTGAGTCAGATATGACAATCTACAATACACCTAGTTTATCTCCCTGAAGTTCTCTATCCGCGCTGAATTCTTGGACACAAAATTGCTTGTTTTTAGGCTTCCGAAGGCTTCCCGAGAAATCACGAATGCAAAAAATATATATCTATAGGTGGTTTGCAATCAATCTCTAGAGACATAGATAACAATAGTGAAACGAACAAATGCTGGTGGACAAACAAAAGGAGCTAATGAGAGAACTATTGTTTATGTCCACCAGCATGGCAGCGATGACGTAACATGAAAACCACCTATCGTAATTTTGCTAATTTTAATCAACGGGCTATTGTCAACACGTCATGCCGAAATAACAAAGCGTTGACACTCTTTGCACGTGCAATTATTACTGGGCTACCCCCCGCAGGGGGAGACCAGTCTAGGTTTACGCTGAATTTCTCCGGCGACACAAAATTGCAATTATGACACCCCCCTCTTCATAAAATCACAATTAAGAAAGCCCCCTTACCATACTCTCCAATGCAAGAAGAACGTAAACATTCTCCTCAGCTGTCGGTGAGTTCAGTGTCTTCAATCTCAATCCTTTTACGCAGTTATTGAAATGTTTTTTAAAAAGTATTTTGTTGTAATACAACGAACATCGCTCACTCTCGGCACAGCACTTGCGCTTTTGAAGCAGAAAGAAACCGAAACTATAAAATTCAAATACCGTGTTCAAAATTATGAATTTAATTTTTTTTTCGATTGATTGCCTTTCGTGAATTTTTATTTCGCCAGGTTGAAGAGGGACAGAACAGCCAACAAAAACTTCAGCTGCGAAAAATTCACCACCATTATAAGATGTAATTAATGTAATGTAATGATCCATTTCTCAGATTTCTCGTTGTCAAACAATCGCGTTGCTGAAAAAGACTCGAGAAGATTTGAAGATTTTCCACCGAATATATGCTGTACTGTTTCTGAGAAACCAGTCATCATGAGTTTCGCTTGCGCTAGTGAATGTTTCTCGGGCGAAAATAACCTTAAAGCGATCACTTTTTCGTTTAATTTTCTTTTCTGTGTTACAGATATAGAGGAATAAAACTTGAATATTTTCGTTGTGTCTGATTGCGAGATGTTTTATGAAATGGTCACGTTGTGTTACTGAAAGGTTTCAAATTACTTTTGACATTATCAAATTGCGAAAATTTTTTACCACAACTGAAAAAGTATATTTGATTCAAAGGGCTAAATTTGTTTTTCTCCTCCAGAATTATCAATTCTGTCGTTAACTTTGATTTATTATGATAATGGCGGGAATACATCAATACTTTCAATTCGAAAAGTTTTTTTGACCCCGGGTCCGGAGCAGGCAAAATAAACAAAAGATTCACGGCTTCAAGTGTCGGAAACACAAACCAGTTACAAAGATAAATTTAGCTAGATACAAGATAACTCAAACTAATAACAACCACCACGAAATTCAGATATAGGCCTTTTTTTAATCAAGAGCGGTAAGTATATTAAACTGAATAGGCTTCGATTTGTATAAATACATACGGGTAGCCCAGTTTACGCTCATAAAGCGTCTAGTTGATGCAGAAACATTACAGAGCCTGTTCGTGAATATTTCGCGCATTTTCGGTATCAGGCGTCGCACTTCGTGCATACTCTTTTCATAAATGCATACTGATGAGCGGAACCTGTCCCCCGCGACCTTAATTACTTCGTAAGCTTTGATAAATTCTATTTCTTTGGTCAACGAAGCAGCATGAAATTCAAATAACATTAAATTATTCGATCATCTCACCAGGCTTTCGACTGCAAGGGTATTTATCAACAAGTATCAACTTACCATGAAAATTCCTAAGGAACTTGTCTTGCATGTGCTCCAATTATGCGAAACCTTTCACAGCAGAACACAGGGGGCCCACACAAACTGTGTGACCGTTGTTCGTATTTTTAAATTTAGAGGAAATGTATGGGAATATCGAAAAGGTTCACTTATCGTAATATACTGCGATGAATATTTACATACAAGATCAAACTAAACGTATTTTTACCTGAAATGTTGTGTGGTGTCATTCTTGTAGCTGAAAACGGCGAATTTTAGCGATTTGAAGGGTTTTGCATCGGACGTTTACCTGAGCGTATAGTAGAGAGACAAGGGAGGTAAGCTCGATTTTGGACCTCTCCAGCGCCGAGCCGATTTTCGCCAATAAATTCCCATCGCACGGCTTCGAAACCCCGCACCAGGCAAGCTGAAACCCAGAGGTTTCTTCTCGTACCATTACATTTAAAATCCGTCCAAAACTCGAAGCGCTAGACCCCAAATAATATCGAGAAATTCAGCATTCGAAGCTCGAAAATACCGCGGCTGGTAAAATCTGTGCGGCCTCCAACAGTCACGCCGTTTGCTCCTTTTTGATTGGATGATAACAAACAATGCCCTTTCATAAATTCGTCTAGCGGGAGGGGAAGCAAGGGCAAATAATCAGCAACGAACTTTACACTTACTATCCCGGTGTGAAGCGAATGGCGCGTGATGGAATGAGCCCAGCAAGACGCCATTCGCTTCACCCCAGTCTGGTTAGTAGAAAGTTTGTCGCTGCTTATTCGCCCCTGCTTCCCCTCCCGCTAGACGAATTTATGAAAGGGCATTGTTTGTTATCATCCAATCAGAAAGGAGCAAACGGCGTGACTGTTGGAGGCCGCACAGATTATACCAGCCGCGGTGTTTTCGAGCTTCAAATGCTGAATTTCTCGATATTATTTGGGGTCTAGCGCTTCGAGTTTTGGACGGATTTTAAATGTAATGGTACGAGAAGAAACCTCTGGGTTTCAGCTTGCCTGGTGCGGGGTTTGGAAGCCGTACGATGGGAATTTCTTGGTGAAAATCGGCTCGGCGCTGGAGAGGTCCAAAATCGAGCTTTCCTCCCTTGTCTCTCTGCTATACGCTCAGGTAAACGTCCGATGCAAAACCCTTCAAATCGCTAAAATTCGCCGTTTTTAGCTACAAGAATGACACCACACAACATTTCAGGTAAAAATATGTTTAGTTTGATCTTGTATGTAAATATTCATCGCAGTATAGTACGATAAGTGAACCTTTTCGATATTCCCATACATTTCCTCTAAATTTAAAAATACGAACAACGGTCACACAGTTTGTGTGGGCCCCCTGTGAGCAGAATAGACCTCTTTAGCTTGTACATTTTGTTTTCCCAATGTAGGTCATGTGATGTTACCCTAGAAAAACTGTTTCTTTTAAATTTTGTTTTCTTCACGTGCATATGTATATGTGTATGCATAATTTGTGAAAAGACAAAGAACAAATTCCCTTGAGAACATCACATGACCTACAATGGGAAAACAAAATGTACAAGCTAAAGAGGTCTATTGTTTCTTTTTCGTAAACAATGGGACAGATGAATTCTTCCGATAACATAATAACTTCCCTGGTGAATGGCTTAAACGTAACTGATTCAGGTTTCTTTTTAAATACTGTAGGCCATGAAGAATGCTGAAGGAATCACTTTACTAAACCGCGGAAGTTAATCGAAGGATAGCATCGTCAGAATGTGGCGATTTTTTCTCAGAACTGGATCTTGGTGTTGTATCTAACTTTCTGAAATCCAAAACAGAATCTTTCACGTCAAAATGTTCGTCCTAGAGTACTTAATCAGTTGTTACCTTAAAGAGCGCGAGTCCAACACCGCGGATCGATCAGAAGATTTCTGATTTATTAGCCGTCCAGTCCGACAGTCGACATTGGTAGATTTCTTATACTGCAAATTTCCAGTTTAGCTTTCCGCTTCTCCCTTTCGATTTCCTTTTTGATTTTCTCTCCTCTAAAGTATAGTTGGAATTAGTCTCGCTGCAGACAACACCCGAAAATTAAACACTCGACGCCATGGATTTGGAGCTTTTGAGTTTGTGCAGAATCGATAGCAGCGGACAGCAGCGAGGAATCTGGGACTAAATGGGAACAAACAGAAACGGTAAAGTGGGGGAGATACGAAAAAAAAAAAGATGGGAAAATAATTATTGCCTTTTGATTCTGAGGGAAGCAGCGTGTAAAATACACTCTATTGAAGTATAGATCTTCGATTTTTAATTCGCTACCTACGATCTTCGAGATCTTCGATTTTTATCAATCAATAACTTTTTAATAAATAAGACAGCGTGCTTCAGTGTCTTTAACCGCCTTTAGGGAACTATTTGTTCTCCGTTTAAAAATTACTTCGAACCATTAAATCACAACGCAAACGTAAACAACGGATAAACGGTAAAACTGCCCAAGATCAAACTTGATTTTGCACGCCGTAGTTTTTATTTTTTAGATGCATCGATTTTTAATTCCCTACCTTTAAGGCGGGGGTCTACCTGAATGCTTTTTTTCGCCACCTAGCGTAGCTTTAATGGAAATATCTCGTTCCTTTCAAGCAATCCGAAAACCCTTATACCTCATTTCATGAATCTATGTTGTGGGATGTTTTGTAAATTTTGGGGTAATTTTGGGGTTTTTTTGGGAGGAAATAGTTTTTCTCAAAGGATTTGTAAAATTTAGAGAAATAAGAAATATTGAAGATTAAGTGAAATTTAGTAAAGAAGTATGTTTTCGTTTGTCTCACGATGTAGTCACTTCCGATGTGGATCGCGACGTTTCGACTGCATACTGCTAGTCTTCTTCAGGCGATGGGGTCGACTGGTTACGCGTCACCTTATGAAGCACGATGTTCTGCTGTGATTGGTTGGTTTTCAACAGCTGTGACTGGCGCATTTTGATCCTCGTGGTTTCGGCGAATTGTTCCCTCGGCGGTCCGTAGTAGTACGGCTTTCCTGTTGTTTGTGTTTCTTGATCGTGGGCATCCATGCTTCTGGAATTTCTATTCCACTGTCCCTGTTGATGTTGTTAGGGTTAAGTCTTATGTGGATCGCCTCTTTGACCCTGCGTGTGTACCAATGAGGATCACGATCAATAAACTCTACTTCATTCCAAAGCGGGTGGTGTCCGGTGTTGTTGGCGTGCTCTGAAACGGCGGAGGTCTGGGTACGGGCGAATCGGATGTCTCGGTCATGCTCTTTTATTCTGTCTTGCATAGGTCTTCCAGTCTCGCCGATATAAACTTTACCGCATTCACAGGGGATTCTGTAAACCACGCCATCTTGTTTAGTCGGGTCAACAGCGTCTTTAGGTCGTACTAGGTGTGATCTAAGTGTAGTCTCCGACTTGAAAACAGCGCGTACGCCTTCACGGTTGTTGTAGGCAGCGGCGAAGTTGTTCGGACAGACCTTTGACATAAGGTAAAACCGCAGTAGATTTGAACTCGGTCGTGGGCTCAGTACTGGTGTAGCAAGAAACAAGAACAGATGACAGATGTTTTTTCTCCTTGGAGATAACAGAGGGTTTCGTTACGAGACGTTTGGCGCGCTCCAAGGAGAAAAAACATCTGTCATCTGTTCTTGTTTATAATGGTTATCCTTTTTCTTTCTTGCAGAAACTTACCAAGACCAGAAAACCCAACACCAGTACTGAGCCCACGACCAAGTTCAAATCTACTGCGGTTTTACCTTATGTCAAAGGGGTATGTACTTGGTGTATCCCTTATTATTTTGCATTTAAACACTTAGTTTTTATTTCAGTAGAAAAAGAAGATAAAAACAGCAGAATAGGGAATCGAAGCCGGGCCGTATGATCTGCTCCATGCACACTATCCACTACACCACCGAGGACTAGCTGCCGGAAACTGTAATTTTTAAGGGATATAAGATAATATGCTGCCAGCCCAGACCATATATGAGAACTAACCCTTTCGATACACTGGAAATACTAGAATCAGTGCTTAAACCTAAATACTAAAATCAGTGCTTCAACCCTAGATACTGTAATCCGACCCTAAATTACACTGCAAGATATCTAAATACATTACAATAAGTGATACATGAAGTACCATACATTATGATCAAGGATACACCAAGTACCTAGGTGTCAAAGGTCTGTCCGAACAACTTCGCCGCTGCCTACAACAACCGTGAAGGCGTACGCGCTGTTTTCAAGTCGGAGACTACACTTAGATCACACCTAGTACGGCCTAAAGACGCTGTTGACCCGACTAAACAAGATGGCGTGGTTTACAGAATTCCCTGTGAATGCGGTAAAGTTTATATCGGCGAGACTGGAAGACCTATGCAAGACAGAATAAAAGAGCATGACCGAGACATCCGATTCGCCCGTACCCAGACCTCCGCCGTTTCAGAGCACGCCAACAACACCGGACACCACCCGCTTTGGAATGAAGTAAAGTTTATTGATCGTGATCCTCATTGGTACACACGCAGGGTCAAAGAGGCGATCCACATAAGACTTAACCCTAACAACATCAACAGGGACAGTGGAATAGAAATTCCAGAAGCATGGATGCCCACGATCAAGAAACACAAACAACAGGAAAGCCGTACTACTACGGACCGCCGAGGGAACAATTCGCCGAAACCACGAGGATCAAAATGCGCCAGTCACAGCTGTTGAAAACCAACCAATCACAGCAGAACATCGTGCTTCATAAGGTGACGCGTAACCAGTCGACCCCATCGCCTGAAGAAGACTAGCAGTATGCAGTCGAAACGTCGCGATCCACATCGGAAGTGACTACATCGTGAGACAAACGAAAAAATACTTCTTTACTAGTGTGTTCACCACGATGAACAACAACAACCCCTTTTTACGATAAGTGAAATTTGTAGTTAATAATTAATAGACGGACACCAAGTTCGTCCACTAGCAACCTGGTGCTGTTGCGTGGGTATCAACTGTCTGTTGGGGTTCCAAAAATCATTTTCTTTCTCCTATCCCTTCTTAAAACCTCTTAAAATTTTATTAAAATTCAGGTTTACCCCTGCCTTAATGGCGTCTCGCCCGCTTCATAATCCATAATTATTTTTTGTCGGTCAGTCACCCCACACATCCAATCCAGGCGGTGTGCGTCACGGCTTGCAATGCCCCATGGGTTGAGAGTGACTTTCCCTAAATACCAACTATAGCGTGCAAGATAGAAAAATCGAAATCGCCCAAACTTTGCCGCAATAAAGACCTTAGAAAACTATTTTAGAAAATATAGGTTTCAGCTGTTTTGGATTTATATATTCCAAGCAGGACAATATTTTAATATTTACCCTTGCTAGAGGCCTCAGACAGGCGAAAAATGCCCTTTTTAGTTGGCCTCGTGTGCAAAATTTAAAAGAGGCTGGATCACTATTTCACTACATAGAATTCAGCGATCCTTTCTTTTCCTTTTGCCGTTATTAGAATGTAATAATATTTCAACTACAATTTACCGTTAGAAATGGTGTTTTTAAAAGTGTCAAAATTGGCTAACTTTAGAAAGGATTGGTTTATCGATTGTTATCGATTATCATCGACTTTTATCGGAAACTATTTTTGTCAATTTCTACAAGTTAGAGATTGACACCCTTTGTGTTGTCAGCCAAACAGTTGCTTCAAGACTTATGTTGAGTCAAGCTAGAATGGGACAGCCCTATTCCCGCAGACCATAAAGTTCGTTGGGAGCGTTGGATGGCGGATCTCCCAAAGTTATCGCAGTTTTCCATTGAGCGCTGTGTTAAACCGGCTGGGTTTGACCTTGTCTCGTCCAGTCAACTGCATCACTTTTCAGATGCCTCTGAGGTCGGATTGGGATCGGTTTCCTATCTTCGCCTCGTCAACGGCCAAGGTGATGTCCATTGCTCCTTTCTTCCTTTCAATTGCTTCCTTTCAAAGTCAAGGGTTGCACTTCCTTTCAAAGTCAAGGGTTGCACTTCTGAAAACGGTCACTATCCCGCGCTTCGAGTTGTCCGCTGCAGTAATCTCCGTCAAGCAAGACAAAGTCTTAAAGAGAGAATTAGAGATACCAATCAGCGACCAGTCCATGTTCTGGACAGATAGCACCGCAGTTTTACGCTATGTCAAGAACGACATAAGACGGTATCTGACCTTCGTAGCCAATCGGGTTGTGGTTATTCGCAATGGCTCCGAGCCCCGACAATAGAATCATGTTATCGGCGACATGAATCCCGCTGACGACGCCTCTCGAGGATTGGCAGCCGATATCTTACTTCGTCAAGGGCGTTGGTTAATGGGGCCGGAATTCCTTTGGAGACCCGAACACATGTGGCCAATGCAAGAAAAAGAATTAAGCGAAGTCTCTGAGGAAGATCCTGAAGTGAAAAGGGAAGTTACAGCATGCGTATCCTCACTAGACAATACGAGCGGTCCTCTATTAGATTATTTCCAGAAATGTTCTTCCTGGCTCCGCCTAAAGAAAGTCGTTGCCTGGCTCTTGCGTTACCGTGACAACCTGCTAAAAGCGAGTAAGAGTGACAAGTCGAAGCGCGAAGCCTCGAAATACATCACCCTAGAGGAGATGGAGAGAGCGGAGAGAGAAATTCTGAAGCATGTGCAGATAAAGGCTTTCCCTGTGGAATTCAACCATCCCAGGAAGGAAGTAAAGAAGAGAAGTCGCTTGTACAAGTTTGATCCGCTCGTTGTAAATGGTCTGCTATGCGTTGGTGACCGGTTGCACAAAGCATCTTTACCCTTGGAGTCAAAGAATCAGATTATTCTCCCGAAA
Organism: Cladopsammia gracilis; assembly: GCA_022457155.1. NCBI lineage: Eukaryota > Metazoa > Cnidaria > Anthozoa > Scleractinia > Dendrophylliidae > Cladopsammia > Cladopsammia gracilis. The sequence goes on from JAJGOT010000354.1 coordinate 746,436, forward strand.
GATCACGTGACAAGATTGGTTATTGACCATTATCACAGAATTTGCGGTCACTCTGGCAGAGAGCATGTCTTAGCTCTAATTCGACAGAAGCTTTGGATTACACAAGGACGTTCCGCCGTAAAAGGTGTCCTCGCAAAGTGTGTCAGCTGCCGTCGCCGACAAGCGCCTCTTTGCTCTCAGAAAATGGCCGACTTACCAGAAAGTCGCGTTTTGCCCGACAAGCCACCCTTTACATCAGTCGGCGTAGACTATTTCGGTCCCTTTCAAGTTCATCGTGGACGTAGCCTCGTGAAGAGATACGGAGTTGGAGATGTTGCTCTCGTCGCGGCCGAAAATTCGTATCGCAATTCATGGCCATTAGGAAGAATTGTTGAAACCTTCCCAGATAAAAGAGGATTCGTTCGCCGAGCAAACGTGCGCATCAAATCAGCTGTTTATGAAGAGGCCTGTCAACAAGCTTTGCCTTCTGGTTGAAGGAGAACGTTCAAGCAGAGAGAATTTGGACACTAAGATCTAAGAGACACTTAATTGAAGTTTAAATAAGCCCTTCATTTTAGGATGCATAATTTACATTGTACGCGATTAAGTTTTGCGTTTCTTTTCCTATTTTCGCGTAGTTTCATTAGATTTTACGAGACTGTGCTTTCGTTTTCAATAGTTATCAGACGTTACATTGTGTTTAGATCCTAGTTTAGGTGTTTGTTATAAGTGATTCGCTTATTGGTCTCACACTTAGGGGCCGGGATGTTGGATCTTAACGCCTATATACAATCATGTCACTAATTAGGTTTCTCTTGGGTATTCAGCATACCTTGCATGTACGCTCATTAGCATTTTGTTATATAGCGGTGTTAAGTTTTTCTTTAGTTTGTCAGTTTTATTTTCCACCGTTGAGATCAACGATACGCCTCGTGCAGTACATTAGCCTCTAGCAGAGTTCTCTAGGTTCTTCTACAGCGCCGTAAGCAATGTAAGTGTCCGATTAAGTTGTCAGACTTCTGCTTCGTTTCGCTTTTGCGTTAGTATTTGTACATTTTGTAAGTTAGTTATTTGTTTGTTATTTCAGTTTCAACCTCATCTCAACTCATCTTATCTCATCTCACCTCATCTCATCGTACTTATGTCGTCCATCGTACTCAACCGATTATTCGATTGTCAACTCCAATTTGGAAGAATAAAAATGAGCTTTAAATTGTTGCTGTAAAGGACATTTTTCTAGAAGTTCGCCTCCGGCGGTTACAGGGAGTGACGTCATAACGTTGCTTTGGCAACTCCGATTTCCATAAAACTTACCTCATCTGAAACTTTAATCTTTCTCTAGTACAGCTGTGAAAATCGATTTTCCGTTGGATCGTTTGCGGTGGTACACAAGTTTCTTAAAGTTCAAAGGTATCGTCACTCAAAAACCCAGTCGAGCCACCTTAAATAGGCGGTTTTGACGGCGATGGCGTAATTTTATTACAACTTCTTGTAACATTTCGTTATTCCTTTCTTTTTTAAATGTTGTAATCCCAGTGGAGCTTGGACAACAACAGCCCTAGTAACACGCGAAAACAAAACTTGAAGTATTATGGTACTCGTAGTTAATGAATTAATGAAGCCATCGTGTTGTTCTTTTTCACGGCCCCACCATCAGCCCAAGTAAAAGAACAACTTCGTCATAAACATGCATTAGCCAAGACGTCGAAAACACGACCTTAACATCATTTTCTCTCTCAGCCCACAACCCACAAAAGGTATAGTACAGAGTGGTTTACAGTAAAAGAAATAAACCAACATAGAAAGATCATATAATACTTATTATGCAATGCATACACTACTTCCTCTCTCAGCCTAATTGCCAAGTTTACAAGTTTTTCTCTTCAGGACCTGGGAAGACAGTCGCTAACAGGATTGTCGCCTCTATGTGCAATACGATTCCACAAAAAAAAATTATCACAACTTTAACGGAACTGAACTAAGGTACGAATCATCAATGTTTGATCTCTTAACCTCGGCCCCAGGGCCTTCTCCGCTTTAAAAATGGCGGTCGGGGAAAGAAACTGCTGAAAAAGAAGACTGTTAAAAAACCCCGAGAATCATAGAGTATTATGCTGCGTCTTGAACATAATAGAATGTCTTCGTCTTCGCTTAAAACAGGGTTCCAGATTGTAGTAAAACAAATTTGACTGCCAATGGCTGGAAATGACCTCCAAAGACGGCAATTTATCATGTGTCACGTGACAAAATTACTGTACGATTCTTGGAGTATTTTGGTAGCCAGTGTCCAGGGCTTTCTCCGCTCGCTCCGCCATTTTTGAAAGCGGAGAACACCCTGGGGACGAGGTTGTTGATCTGTCTGAGTGTGCTCTGAAGGTCTCTATATACAATGACTACAAACAGGTAACTCGTACCACGGTACAATATCTGTCAGTGTGTGCTCTGAAGGTCTCTATATACAATGACTACAAACAGGTAACTTATACCACGGTACAATATCTGTCAGAGTGTGCTCTGAAGGTCTCTATATACAATGACTACTAATGACTACAAACAGGTAACTCGTACCACGGTACAATATCTGTCAGAGTGTGCTCTGAAGGTCTCTATATACAATGACTACAAACAGGTAACTCGTACCACGGTACAATATCTGTCAGAGTGTGCTCTGAAGGTCTCTATATACAATGAATACAAACAGGTAACTCGTACCACGGTACAATATCTGTCAGAGTGTGCTCTGAAGGTCTCTATATACAATGAATACAAACAGGTAACTTGTACCACGGTACAATATCTGTCAGAGTGTGCTGTGAAGGTCTATATATACAATGACTACAAACAGGTAACTCGTACCACGGTACAATATCTGTCAGAGTGTGCTCTGAAGGTCTCTATATACAATGACTACAAACAGGTAACTCGTACCACGGTACAATATCTGTCAGAGTGTGCTCTGAAGGTCTCTATATACAATGAATACAAACAGGTAACTCGTACAACGGTACAATATCTGTCTGAGTGTGCTCTGAAGGTCTATATATACAATGAATACAAACAGGTAACTCGTACCACGGTACAATATCTGTCAGAGTGTGCTGTGAAGGTCTATATATACAATGACTACAAACAGGTAACTCGTACCACGGTACAATATCTGTCAGAGTGTGCTCTGAAGGTCTCTATATACAATGACTACAAACAGGTAACTCGTACCACGGTACAATATCTGTCAGAGTGTGCTCTGAAGGTCTCTATATACAATGAATACAAACAGGTAACTCGTACCACGGTACAATATCTGTCAGAGTGTGCTCTGAAGGTCTATATATACAATGAATACAAACAGGTAACTCGTACCACGGTACAATATCTGTCAGAGTGTGCTCTGAAGGTCTATATATACAATGACTACAAACAGGTAACTCGTACCACGGTACAATATCTGTCAGAGTGTGCTCTGAAGGTCTCTATATACAATGAATACAAACAGGTAACTCGTACAACGGTACAATATCTGTCTGAGTGTGCTCTGAAGGTCTATATATACAATGAATACAAACAGGTAACTCGTACCACGGTACAATATCTGTCAGAGTGTGCTGTGAAGGTCTATATATACAATGACTACAAACAGGTAACTCGTACCACGGTACAATATCTGTCAGAGTGTGCTCTGAAGGTCTCTATATACAATGACTACAAACAGGTAACTCGTACCACGGTACAATATCTGTCAGAGTGTGCTCTGAAGGTCTCTATATACAATGAATACAAACAGGTAACTCGTACCACGGTACAATATCTGTCAGAGTGTGCTCTGAAGGTCTATATATACAATGAATACAAACAGGTAACTCGTACCACGGTACAATATCTGTCAGAGTGTGCTCTGAAGGTCTATATATACAATGAATACAAACAGGTAACTCGTACCACGGTACAATATCACATTTTGCTCATTCGATGAACAAACCGTACTTATAGGCTACTTTTGGGTCAAACATCGTCGCATTAAAGATTCAAAAACTTTTTTTTGCATATAGAGTACTCGGTATAACTATACAATTTCGTAAAGGTGTACTTCCTTTACAAGAAAAAATAAGGAACAAATATAAAGTTCTAGAAAAGAAATCTGTACGTTGTGCACATTTTATGGCCGCGCCATGGTTTTGAACCAATAGACTACAAGGCTGTACATCAATGGCGGACGCATACGCACCTAATTAATTAAAATTCGCACCTAATTAACTTATTAAAACAACGCTTATTTATTACAATATTTTTTCCTTGCCAAAAAACAACCCTAGGGATTTCACGGATTTTAGCTGGATTTTACGATAGCTCGTTATTTTCTTTTGCCTAGCGCTAACTTCATAAGAACGCGCAATACTACAGCCTTAATGAAAAGCCAGCCGTTGAAGATTTACATCAGAGTGCCGGAAAAATAAATAAATATCAAGGCTCTCGGCAAAGAAACAGTCAGAACCAAAGATACACAGCTATAAAGAAGAATGGAATGGATATTTGCTATTACATGGTCTTACATGTAGCACCTCGATCAACCTCTTTTTCCTTGGTTCTTTGCGATGAAGCCATCTTTGACTTGAGATACTTTTCAATTTTCGCTTCTTCATTTAAGTGAGCCAAATCAACTGCATCTTTTCCATCGGCTGTGGATAGGTTGACGTCAGCTTTGAGATCAACAAGCTTTTTGACAACTTGCATGTTACCATGGATCGCTGCCACATGCAGAGGAGTGAATCCTTCTGCATCGCGAGCGTTAACGTCTGCTCCGTACTTAACAAGCAGGTCTATTATCTCGGTGTTGTCATTTTCGCTTGCAACGTGAACAAGGGTATTGCCAGGTATTTGTGGGAACATAGCATCTACTTTTCGTATTTTCGCAAGGTTTTTTGCAGGTGGATACTTTCCCCACCCAGATTCAACAACAGTTCCAAAATCCTCTACGCCATGGAGTCTTGGAAGGGGGGAAACACTCTCATATATAAGCTATATGGGTATGTGCCACTGTGAAGGGTATGGTTTTCAAGCAGTTTAGTCTGGGATAGGGTGTAGACATATGAGAGTTTTGGTCTAGAACAGGGTATCATTTGCTGGGAAACTGATCAGTGGTATGAAGAATTAAGTCTGGAATAGGGCGGAAGAGAAAGAGCCTTCCCAAAACGGAAATAAAATCATCCCGGCAACTGAATTGTTGACAGGTGGTTAATTAATAGTGATACAGTTCTAAAACGTTTCGGTGTATAGTCTAGTCATGATGGGGTTGCAAAATCAGCTGCATATGGTCTGGTATAGGGTATATTTTTCAGAGTCCCAGCGGAGCCGACCTCTTGGATCCGTTGTATTGCATTTTAACAAAACCTCAGAAAACCGCCCACATTGACTCAAATTAATCAAACTGCACATAAATAATGATCTCAGATTTTCAGCCACTGTTTATTCAAAAATATTCTAATTTATCATATGACCCGTACGGCCCTGCGAACCTTTTCTTTGCAAAACCATTGATGAAAGTCCCGTATGAGGGCCGTACGCATTTGCGCGAGCGGGGCCGGAAAAAGGCGTACGGCCCTACTACAAAAGCGGACGGCCTCGCGCGTTAAAATTTCAAGTGATTTTGTCTCCAATTTGGTCATATGATAAAATGCTTATTGACTAAGTTAGGTCGGGCCGGATGGGAAATCACAACTGACCAAGCACCATACATTGCTTACAACAATCTAATACCATAAATCTATTAATATTTAATACACGACTATGACTCGATAAAAATTGCATTGCTTGAGAAAACAGTTGATATGTGACCCAGAGGGGTGGGGGTGGGGGACTCCCAAGTCACAGGGGATATTGGCATAGTCACGGTTTGGCATCACTTAGGTTTTTTAATTCTACAACGGTCACACAACATGAAAGCCCACTGACAGCATGAGCAGTTAAAAGGGAAACCGCATCACAATGAAGTAAAAAAGTTGTAAAAAACTATTACAAAACTTTGTTATGTTACAGCATGCATCACTATAAGGCCCTTAAGAAATAGGATACATTTACATATATTAACCAGCATGGCATAACCTCATCTTGAAGTTTAATTTCAATTTTTTTGTTTTGTTTTCCAAAAAGACGGATTAAAATTAACTCAACTTTCCTAAAAACGATAGAAAACAAAACAAAACTATAGTGTTACATCAGCAGAACACAAAAACATGCTTAAGGTTACAGTGTACCTTCGGGGGTGTTTCCAGCATAACAGCTCTAGCGTCTTAAGATTACATTTAATATACCTAAACCCAGATATCAAATTAAAGCTTATAGAGCTGGCTATCTAAATATGGAAATCATTTGGTAATAAAATGAATTGTCGATTTTTTTACGACATCTAAATTCGAACGTCCGAATCAGCTTTAAAACGCTATAACTCAAAGCGATTATTATATTTTGCTAACTTGATTTGTTCTCGGGTTTCCGGACATGAAGCGCTAAAAAAACGTGTCGGCGATTTTCCATATTTAATTGCAGTGAAAAGTTACAGAATATTTTCGAAAAGGGGAGAAAAAAAATTGGAATGATCGCACGGAAATGCCTGTTGACGAAAAAGTTTTCGGAATTAAGAAATTCGCCGACACGTTTTTGTTGATTATATGTTAGCCTAGCTTCTGTCCAAATTTAAGGAAAATCGAACAAATTCCCTTTGAGTTGTAGCTCTTTAAAGTGTCTCCAACAAGCGAAAAATTAACTTTGAGAAAACGGCGCTTAAAAAAACATATCGCTTAATAAACAAACTCCGCCCACAAAAGTTACACCGTCATTTCTCCGTCAATTTTCATTATTTTTCGATACTTTTTTTTTTGGATGAAAGTTCATTCTGTAAACTTTATTTTAACACCAAAAAAAAAATTTCAATAAATTTTCGATCTGAAGGTACACTGTAACCTTAATGTATTTTGCGCTATATAAACAATAAAGTTATTATTATTATTATTATTATTATTATTATTATTATTATTATTATTATTATTAATTTAAACTGACATGACCAAACATTATAGGATATATGAAGTACATTGTGTTTGTCTCTGGTTATCGACCTTTCTCATAAAAAATGGGGGCCGATTGTTATATTCATGCTAGTTATTCAGCCCTATTGGCCTTGTAAGCATGTGCAAAATTCAAAAGAATTTCTACTCTAAAATACATTGTAAGGCTAGTAGGGCTAATAAACATGCATATAGAGAAAGAAGAAATTAGCTGCCATCTTTGAAATAGGTCTATTGAAAAATGATTATATATAAATTATTACAAATTTATGATCACTTTTCCAGTGGAATATAATGATGTAACATTTATCCACATTAAATTCAGTATTTTGGGACTTACACAAGCTTGCTTACAGTATTGCCTTGCACCTCCAAGAGGTCAGTGTTATTACACATTGTTACATTGTATGTACATATACATGTATTTATAAAAATAATTTGAGAATTGCACTTGGTACAGCTGCAGTCACATGTTGATTGTTGTTTCTTCCATTTTCATTGAGAACTGACAAATCAGCAGAAATATTATAGATGTAGATGTAGCAGCAATGCTGTAAGAAAAAGAGACCATGAAAACAGGGTTGATTAAATTACTTTAAAAATGTTTTTAATAGCAGAGCTCTAGCAGGCCAAAGGCCCGCTGCGGAGCCCCATACTCATAGAACCTGTGGAGTGTGCCTGTCATTTTTCATGGTCATGGCCGCAGAATGTTTCACAGGCGCGCGTCCGTAATGTGTAGCAAGCAAGCGTTGGGGAGGACTAATTCGCGAGAGCGATGCTGTTAGGCTCAGCCTATCTATATATATTATTATTTTAAATGGTTTGAACCAAAAAGAACTGTTGTTGTTGGCATTGGCTGTCATTTCGACAACCTCAGCGGAAGTCGTCTTCAGAGTCATGTCTGACTCATTTTAATACTCAAATTGATGGTAAGTAAAACAAGCTACATGTATTTTGTTTTGAATAATTATATGAAATTCACATGCAGATAGAATTGTACAAACCTTGAAGAGTTAGATAAGTCCTGCTGGTCCAACAACCTGGGGATCAGGGTTAGGATCAGTCTTGACATCTGAAACTGGAGCTGGGAGAATATCAGACTGCAGGCCTTCAATGATGCAGCGGATCTGTCTTTCATCCTTTGGCCACAGGAACTTCATAAATGAACCCAAGAAGGAGGGTACATCTTGTTTTGAAGATCCGTCAAGGATGATGTTCATGAACTTGCCTTTTCTATTGCTTCTGTGATTGGCGAGATCGCTTAGGATTAGATCAGATACAAGACGCAACATACAGCTTTCATCGTCTGAAAAGTTAATGATTCATTTTGACTATGATTAACCACATGACTAGTTAAGGCAAATATGACTGTAGTTTATAGTGTGTGCAAATTGCTTATTCTTGCAAACTTCACAGTTTGACATTTTTTTCTTCTCAAAACTTTTTCATTTTTGCTAAGAATCCCTAAATAATAGGGAAATGTGTAAACTTGCATAAATCACACTGTCTGACAAAGTGAAAGAGGTCTTCATTTTTATTACTTTTTATAAGAACTGTTTTGTAACTTTTCTTACTATTTTAACTAATTACCATTTAGTGGTTCCTGTACTTGAACATTCAAAATTTGAAAACAACTTTTTTAAATAGCAATGAATATGGAATTCAGGAGGATGAATTACAATTCTCTGAACTAACTGATATTGAACCAACCTTCAAGTTGCCCGCTGATCTCATCAACAGGGGAGTCAAAAATCTTTTTCAGCTCCGGTGAGACACAAATAAACAAGAAATCACTGTGTTGCACCCTTCGAACTGCATAACGGAACTTGTTTTCTGCTATTTCTAACAGCTCTAGCTTGTCCAGGTAGCACTTGTAACCCAATGTGTTGCTAAAGTAATTGTACAGCTTGAAGATTCCATTTTGAAAGGATTCACCTTCCAAGTCAGAACGGTGAATAATGGAGATGGATGTTCCACAGCTCACTGGTGGACCTGTGCAATACATTTATAAACATTATGTACAGTACATGAGATGACAGGATTTTCAGAGTAAAAAAATACACACTAAATTTCAAGAATCAAAATATTTTATGTTGAGCAGTATGGGTTGTGCTCTAGTACTTAGTGACTGCCGGTACATTTGTAGCTCAGTCCAGGCAGCTAACTTTTGTCTTTGGACAACAACAAAAAACTTACTTCTTAAGTAATAGTCTGTGTCAAAACTAGTCTGGCCAAATGCAAAATAAATTAAAATGGGAGAAATATCATTCAATTTATTATTAATTTTGACAATTAAATTAATATAAAAAAGCCAAAAATTATGATAAAACTCAACATACTGTAAACATGTCATTGACATTTTTCATGCAGTTTACCTTTTTGTACTCATACGTAACTTACATGTATTCGGTTTGTTATGAAACACTTTATTTCAACTACAATAACTTACATGTAGCATTGAAAAAAGAATTTACCAAAAAGCAAAAACCAATAGAAGTTTTTGTTGTTTATTCATCATAAACACGTCCATGAGTACAAACTGAGCAAGCCAACAAACGGGAGCAAACCTGCAGAGGGCTGCCCACCCTTTGAAGCTCATCCTGTGACTATAACAACTGTGACAGAAAATGTGTGGTTCCAGAAAATATCCACACCCCCCCCCCCCCCCAAAAAAAAAAACCTTCTTTGTGGAGGTTCATGTGTGGCTGTTCCCTGGAACAACGCAATGTGCAGTAAAACCATAAAGTTTGTACAAACATAGCAAAGACCTTATATAATGAATCTAGACAATGGCTGCGGCCGCACTAGAGTAGTTAACCCGGTTATTTGCAATTAACTAATTAAAATTAACTGGGTTAACAAAATTCCTGATGCGGCCGCGTATTTTTGGCGTTCACCAAATTTCAACCGTGTTAGCGGTTCCCATGGAAATTAATTAAAGAACAATGGATTTTTTTAACCGGGTTAGGTTTGTTTAAACCACCTCGCTAGGTAGTTTAGTGCAGGTTAATTTTCCCGATCTGTCAATCATCTTCGCTTGCGCGGTAATTTTTGGCTTCCTGTTGAATTCGTAGACCTTCGTAAGGACGACTTTCAATTTCAAATAGAGAAAGGAAAACCGTCGTGTGTTTATGTTCTCCACAAAACCTATAATTTGATCATTCGACGATGTTGTTTTGCAGAGAATAACAATATGTAAAACACACATGCAGAGGCATTGTTTTCGCTCATTAATCGTATTGTTTTGTGCGGCTCTCGCTAGCAAATGATAACATGATCTCTCACGTTCAAAGTTCAACCTCCTGAAGTGCGGCCACTCAGAAAAATAAACTCGGTTATTTCACATTTCACCGAGTTATTTTAACCGGGTTATTTTAACCAGGTTACTAAAAAAAATAACCCAGTTAACTCACCAAGTGCGGCCGCAGCCAATAGCATTTAAGACATGATGACGGCAACAACAGGGCTGTGCCCTATTAAAGAGTTATCACAGGGAGCCCACAGGGAGTCCAACTATAAAATCTATGGTCCCAGCAATTAAGCTATGTACAAAAACTAAGTTTTTCATGTCGCCCAAAGACAAAATTTGGTTGCCTGTGCATGGCACCCGGGCACTGCTAGAGTGCAGTCATGAACAATATTGATAAGTAACCATGATTATAGTTGTGTTATAATTATATCATACCTTCTGATGACATGTATCCAGACTCATAGCCTGGTGATGTTGGGAGAGACATGGATTCTACAGAGCTCAAACTGTCAGTAATGGACAACCTGCGAGCCTCCTCTACATTAAGTGGAGACAAATCTTCACATGGTTTTTCGGCAGATTGACTGTAAGAGCCTGTGACAGTAAATGATGTAGCTGTTAAAGTGTTGGGACTTGAATCTACAGTGATTTCACAGCTAGATGGACTTATAGACTTCTTTTTGTTCTCTGCTCCAACTTTGGATTTCACTATGTCGGCAGGATGAGATTTAGAACGGTTAAACCTTCCGCCATCTGTAGACTGCACATGGTTTGTATGCACACCATGACACCCTGGGGGTGACCAGGATATACACCTGAATAATTCAGGTTTTTGTGTATTTGAAGCTTTGTGTTCAGTATTGTTGAGGTTGTGACAACTCAAGTAATTTTCTGTTGATTCTCTTCTACAGTCAGCCTCAACAGAACTTAAATTGTCAACTGTATTGCTAAAACGTTCACTGTCTGTTCGTGTAGCTACAATGCAAGAAACAGAAGGTGGTAAACTTGACATTGATGATATGGATGTTTCTAACTCTGTACTATGGTCTGCTGTTGAGGTACCCATTGTACGACTCCCAGTTGTGATGCTGCTTTCACTGGTCAGAGATTGAGGTTGTATATCACCGCCATCTTCTCTGGGCTCATTGACCCTAACCATTGATGTTTCTTCATATTCTAAAATAAAAATAAATAAAATAAAAAAATGTTTTAAAATCAATGTATAATGTTGCAGCTCTAATTTTTCTTTGGTTTAGAAATTTTTAAATCAGTTTGATTTTTATTTTCCTTTGTCTCAGAATATCATAATGAATCTAGAACAAATAAAAATAAAAAAAAAAACACTGGTTTGAAAAATTTTAACACCAAAGAAAAATTTGAACCACAGCATAATCAAAGGCTACTATGAGCCAACTCGTAAATGCAAAACGCTGTAAAATAAAATATTCTGCTCGCCTTCAGATTGTCCCCTCTCCTACAGTAGGCATTTTGCTCCATGGACCCCCACCCCCTGTGTCCTACAACCCATCCTCCCCACCCTACTCTCCTTCCATTGCCGTCCTTATGGGTAAGGCAGGTGACCATTACGTATTGCAGACTTAATGTTTACAGCCGATCAACAAACGACTGAGGGAACAAGTGAAATTTCTACCCAAATGCAACAACTCATTTTAATGCTTTAGGCATTAAAAGTTGCCATTTAAAAATGAGTCTAACAAGAGTACATGATTGTATGTTTTGAAGCCCCCCTACATGAATATAGGTGTAAGGGTGTCCAATCCAAATTAACTGAAGCAGACTGGCTCATTCATCAACACTGGCAATTAATAGTAAAAGGTCCAGAACAAAAAGGAACACTTACAGGTACATGTACATGTAAGCTAGCTGAGCTTTCTTCCCTTTAAAGGCCCACCTTCACCCATGTTGTGGCCGTTTGTTTTTGTTTTCAAATGCCCCATTGTTCATACACATGATCTGATTGGTTGCATGCATTCAAACATGAATTTTGTGTTACACGAAATTCACAACAGAAAGTGATCACAGTGCACACAGCATTTTGGGTGAAGGTGGGCCTTTAACCATGTGGGTTGGTAGTAAAACAAAATAAATAAAAATAAATGTTTTTCCATACCTGAGATACATGTAAGTGAAGATCCTGAAATGCTTGTCTTACTCCAATTTTGGAGAGACTGAGATGTGTTAGTAAAGGATGATGCAGCTCCATTATTCGTTCCAGAAGCTCTCTTTTCTTCATTGAGTACATGTAGAAGAGGTTGTTGTTCTGAGGTTCTACAATCTGCATCACATGTTTCTACTACAAGCTTCTGTTCAGCAGGAGAGTCAACTATTGGTACATTACCATTTTCACTGGAAGACCCTGTAAAAATAAGGTCTTATTAGTAAGATACATTCATGGCAATGTCATATTCAGGTGTCCTTACTTTTAAAATGCTTAACTTTTATATGGGACTCCCATAAAAAAAATGACAGGCTGCTTGTTGAACCAGCTGTAATAGAATCTCAATTGATGGATGTGGCTCAAATAGATTTTTACCCCTAAGAGGTACATGTACCAGTCCTAAAACAACACATATTATAGTTCCTGTCAAGGATGTACAATGTACTGTGATCATTCTAACTCTTGGTGGTCAGTGTAGATTTTTTTAGCACCATAAGTGGTACCAAATTACAAATTTTGACCCCTAAAAGGTACGACTAACGCTGTCATTTTATAAGTGAGTATGAATGTAATTTAAATGTGTAAACTGTTACTGAATAAACAGTACATGTACCTTTAACAATAAAATGAACTGTCAGCATGATTCAACAAAAGGGCTACGGTGTACCATACTGTACTTGCAAAATGCATATGACATGGTCTTATTAATGGGAGGACATTTTTATTGAAAACAGATCAGTGTTTAATATACATGCAACACCCACTACTCCAATTGAACTAGCGTGCTTGTTATAGTTTCCTTTCCAAACGAAAAGTCTAGAGTACTTGAAAACCAGTAATAATTATTGGTATAATAAACAAAAAATAATAGTCATTGGAGGTAAAATATACAAAAATAACCTTAAAAATTAAAAGTCAACTGAAACTTTTACCATGAACCATTTTCCACATCCTCTCCACAAGAGCTTCACATTGCTCCTTCCAACAGTATGTTGTTTCATAAGATGCTCTCAGTGCTTCGATCTCTTTAAGCCGCATTCCAGGTCTGGCACGAATAGGGGTGTAGATAATTGCCGGGAGCCGGGGAAATTACCCGGCTGTCAACTTCATTTTTCCGGCTGTTGAAGCCTAGTGCAGCTTTAAAAGGACTACATTTTTCTATTTTTTACCCGTCTGTCAGTTCTATATTTCCGCAAGTTAAAAACTGAATCTACATCCCTGCACGAACAGCTTCAATTGCTTCTGCCCACTTTGTAGGATCATCTGAACAAACTATGCATGATTTACCAAATGGAACATTTTCTAATGCTTTGGCAAATCCTGATTTTCTACCCACAAGAATGGGTAAACCAGCAGACAAGGCCTCAAGGGCAACAAGACCAAACCCCTCTGATTTTGATGGCATGATGGCAAGATCAGTCTTTCATTCTGTCCCTGCTTTGTATGAACTTTCTGACAGTCTGCTGCTCTTCAACAATACCACATCGGAGAAGCTTTTGCCTTACCTCTTCTTGCTTTCCTTCAGGAGCACCCACAAAAATAAGATGATAAGGTTTCTGTTTCAGCCGCTGATTAGTAAATGCTTCAGCTGCGATGTTGTACCCCTTAAGTTCAAAGTCCTCATCATCACCACGACCAAAAATCAACACCTTGAAATCAGCATTCTTGTTAGGAGCTTGTTCTAAATCTCCAAATTCGCTATCAAAAGTCCTGGAGTGATTGAAAAAACATCCTGATCTTTCTTGCAGCACTGTAAATATGAAGAATAAAACTCCTCCAGCCTGGGTCCAACAGGTACAACAAGATCAGCTAGTTTACTTCATCCTGATGTTTTGTTTCCCCTTTGGAAATGGGATCAGCATAGCTTTTGTACTTCCTGAGGTCTTCTGGAGCCGTATGTACCACCTGCACCCACTTACAGTTGTGAAGTTGGGAAGAATCTCTTATGACTTGTCCTTGCCGGCCAAGTTTAACACCATGGCCAACAACAATGTCCATGGTGAGGTCTGGAGGTGGAAAGCTTAACCAATCAAGAGGATCGTAGGCTGGCCGTTTCTTTGCATCAACAACAGTAATTCCACAACTCTGAGCTGCTCTTTTTTCCTCATCCTTACAAGCTCCCTCGGGAACTAATAAACTTACTTCTACTTTGGGATGTTTTGAAAAGTGAATTGCAAGTTCTCTGTTTATTGTAGACAAACCACCAGCAGATGAATTCCACTCATCGCCAAGAAGAGTAACTTTCAGGGTTGGCCTGGTAGGACAGTAAGCATTCCGTACAATAATTGCTCCTTCTTGTGTTGTGGATGCAACGCTGATCTCAGGATTATCAACCTACAAATAAAAAACAAAAAGCCTCAGTCAGGACAGTTGTTAATAAATACAATGTATTTTACTGTCAAAAGATCCTAGCTACCTGTATATTGAAAACTAATTCCCAACAGAAAAGTCCAAGACAACATTGCTACTCAATTTTAATTAACTTTACAACAAACATGTATAGTCTAGACTCAAAGGGTGGCACTGTGATGGAAGACCACCCCCATGGCTGGCACTGGCCGGAACTACATGTAAGCCACGAGCCCCCACACCCACCAAGAAGCTGGGCACCAGGCACACTGAAACATTAAAGAAATTTCAGTGAAAAGAGCATGAATAATAACTAATGAATAATAACAATACAGTCAAACCCCACTTTACGGACACCTGGTGCTTAATAAGGACACCAAATTATATGGATAATTGTCTTGGTCCTGGCCGAGTACCCATACATTTTCTCTAAAATTTACTCACTTACACTGTAACATGGACAATGGACAGTTTTTCCTGTCCCAATTAAAACAATCTAATACAAAGTTAACCTTCTTAAGGTGTTTCCCTCCAGTTTCTGTGTAGCCGCACCAAACATTTTTGAGCGGCCGTTTAACTAACTTTCCTTTATTGAATTAGTATGAAACTTACACAAAATATTGTATACATAGTTTGAAGTTTATAAGAGTGCAATAATTTTGTAAATCGGATTTAAAATTGCGGACATAAACAAGAAACATTGAAATTACTTGAGTCTAAATTCCGAGCAATTCCGATTGCATCTAGAAAAATGTATTACAGCGCTTCTGATATTACTACCATTTTCGAGCTACCGTGAACGGCTAACTTTTTCCCACGTTTGCTCAAGCGTGAACTAGCCAAACCGTCGCGTTTGCCACATGAACCAATTAACATTAAGACCGTGAACATGACAAGTTTTGACAGCTCCGCCTGCCTGTTTTCTGCACGTGAAACACAGGTTTAGCAAACGTTGCGTCAAGTTTTATTTCGCCATTTATTCGACTACTTTCCAATAAAACATGCCAAATTACATTTGTAAATAAGGGAGAACGTATTATTCGGATTTTCTCAGATGCAACCCGTATTTAAAAATTGTTTTTGTTAATCTTTTGTACCATCCCATGAAAAAAAAAACCCTGCTGTCGACAAGGTTGACAGCCTAGGCTGCCTAGGGCCGCGGCAAAGATCGTAATCACAAGTTAAATCGTTTTCAATCGTGTAGCCGTTCGCAATGACGCTCGTTCAAATCAAAATCGTATATTCCTATTACTCTACAGAAAGAGTTAATATTATAAATAAAATAAACAATATTTTGTTTTCAAGCTATTCCAACATTTCTTCTCGGACCCTCTCGGTGGTTTTGTTTCAGAGGGAAAAATCACGCAAGCGACGAAGCGAATCATGTACAACAAGAACGTACAATAATAACAACAATTTATTTCTCTGAACCAAAAGTACAAAGAGAATATCGTTGTCATACGCTACAATGTTTCAATGTTCTGGAAAATTAAACACCGGGAAACAGATACGAAGTTGTGGAGTAAACATTTCTTGCGTCTTCGCTGGAAACAGCTTCGACAGCTTCCCCGACTGCAACCTTTATATTTTCATTTACAGAGTCCGCTAGGCTTCCATTCAGCAAACATTTCACTTTGTTGAAACTTAGCCCTATGGGGTTCAAATCTGGTGAATAAATATAAAATGGGGGTGAAAATAAGTTCTACACCCATGTCAGCCAAGTATTCTTCCAATATGTCGCCCCCATCGTAGTGGTGTACAGCCACTGCAAGTTATCCATAACAACAATATCACCTACTTCTAACGCCAGTCTCGCAGTTGTTACATTTGCTGCGTTCGCTGCCTCTTCGAAGAAGTTCCAGAATTCAATAGTATTGGCAGGTCCATCGATTATGTTATAATACGCCACGCCATTGAGAGAAATAAGTAAATTCAATGTATGATTGGGCGATTGAACCTTTCTTGAAACCTCTACGCAGCGTTCTCCCACTGGCGAATTACCGTAAAAGCGAGTACCGCAGTCTGGTGTTTTTATGCCGGCTTCGTCGAAGAACTTAGGGCCTGTTTATATGGTCTCAGGTACCCGAGACAACCCTCCCCCCGAGTTACCCTGGGCGAGCTAACTTTTCACTTATTTCTTTGAAAAATTCAACCAACCGTTTACATGAGAATCGTAACTCGTCTCGGGGGGGGGGGGGGGGGGGGGAGACAACTCGGTTGGGCGAGTTGTCTCGCCTCGGCAGGTAGGGTAACCCTGGCAGGCGGGACAACTTTTTCTCATATAAACACTTTGTCTCGCCTACCCGGGACAACTCATGTCCTGCGTGTCACGAAAAGCCAAGATTTTAGGTTAAGAACACAAATTCGCGTTAAAGAAGTAAAATGTAAATCAGCAAAGCCCACAGTGATCGAACGAATGAAAGAAAATCAAACGAACAGGTATACGATAGCTGTATTTAGATTTGAATATTTACGCAGCGTTGTGAATATTTAAGTAGGGTCAACTTTTAACTCGGTCAGCAGGGACAACATTTCTCATATAAACGCTCGGCAAAGTTGTCTCGGGGGGGGAGGGTTGTCTCGGGTTCCCGAGACCATATAAACAGGCCCTTAATCTTGGCGAGGTCTTTAGAAGAAAGGTAATTGATAAAAAGCTGTGTGTACACCATGTTTTCATACGCAAATCGCTCTTTTGCTACATGTGTTATTTTCTTTCTCGAATATTTCTTTCCTGCAAGTAACTTGGATTTTATTGCTTTCGATTCGATAACGCTGATAGGGAAATGTCTTCACTTTTTTTTTCACGTCGCCAACACCATCCAGCACAGCATGCAATTCTCTAAGCGACATAGACCCTGTCATTGTTTTCAGTACCTCGATCAGTTCAAGATCTCCCACGGAAAGCTTACTGCAGAAATCACCGCCCTTCGATAATCGAGTTATGGTGCGTGTTGTGCAAAATTGGTTCCAAATCTTTCTTACAGTGTTGGTCGCAACTCCTGTTTCTTGTGCTACAGTGTTCAGCGCAACAGGCAAATAACAGTTTTCTAGGTCGCCTCCATGCTCTAGGCACTTTGATAAAATAAGGCATCGAAGATCGCTGTCGCAGGATTTGCCAGAAATGTAAAGCCGCCCTTTCTTTTTGACACTCATCGCGAAACAAAACTTGACGCAACGTTTGCTAAACCTGCGTTTCACGTGCAGAAAACAGGCAGGCGGAGCTATCAAAACTTGTCATGTTCACAGTCTTAAAGTTAATTGGTTCATGTGGCAAATGCGACGGTTTGTCTACACCAAATTGAAGAAACGTTGTCGGGTGAAAAGCATAAACCATGAACGATGCGACCCAAAGGTTTACTGGGAAATTGGGTAAATTAACATTTGTCTCTAACAGAATACACCTTATATCACCACAAGGTGCATGAATCATGCTCTAAAATGTCTCAAGCAAAGAAAACAGCTTGATTATCGAGAAATGGATAATTACTCAGCTTGCCAATTCCGCCTACCCATGATCCCATTCGGTCTCATTATTCCCGGTTTATGCTTTTCACGGGTCAACGTTTCTTCAATTTGGTGTAGACAAACTGGCATGTTTCACGCTTGAACAAATGTGGGAAAAAGTTAGCCGTTCACGGTAGCTCGAAAATGGTAGTACGCGATGGTGCGATCGGCCTCAAATCGCATCCGATCGCATAATTCATAAAAAATCGCACAATTTGAACAAAACAGACGATAAATTATTGCTTTAGCTAAAAAAAATCCGAAGATACACGTTATTTCAAGGTGATTTTACCTTTCAAAAACTTAAGAAACCTTTCAACCTTCGATGTTGTTAAAGATCGATCTCCAAGGCGTTATTTGCGTGTTTGCACGGTCGGGGCCTGGTACTGAATCTAATTGTAAAGCCATTGGCAAACAATCCTTTTCTGTGAGTTGACAAATCAGAATTGCTGATATATATTCATGACAGATGACATATGATATCGACAGAAAACAAACCGGGAAAAGTCCAGCTTCAAGACGGAAAAATCACGTAGCTGCTTTTGTCGAATGCGAAACTATGTATTCATGGATAAGTTTGTTGTCAAAATGCCGGTTGTGTCTTCTACAGAAAAGAAAAGCTCGCACCTTCCAGTTAATATACATGTAACTGCAAAAGAGAGGGCAAGAAAATACCCAGAAGGTACCTTTCATTTCACATGGATGGTCTTCTGTTCTGTTCACAGGGCGCGGGCGCATTTCGCTTTTGTGACTAAAATTTGTTTATTAGACGAGATTTTGCGACTGTTTTACGGCCTAGCTAATAAACGAATTATATTCAACAGTCTTGTGTCTTACTTGTAACTGGAAGTTGTAATTTTATCCGAAAAATCCTGCGAAATTCACGTTAAAATATGTTACGTTATGTTATGTTGAAAATTACTCGCAAATTGCGATTGATAATTTTTTTTTAATTTCGAGCCCTGGAAGTTCATCCTGCAACGTTGTGATAGACGATCTACAGAAGTGTGTGGTGGACAAGCATCTAGAATGGACTGTTTTGAATTGCAAAATGCTAAATTAATGTTCCTTTATGTTCTAATAGACCAATATCACGCTAGCATGGCACAAAAGTATATTTAGTTTATTGGGAAAAAGAGCCCAGCGTCAAATTCAGCATATCGATATTAGTAAAACTACAAAGTTTTGTAAAGATTGCTAGAAAACTGACGAAAATATGAAATTTTGAAACTGAGCATTTTTACAAAGAAATGTATGGTGGACGGGCATAGATTGCCCGTCCAGCCTCGTTTTCGTGTTTTTCTCCATACATTTCTTTGTAAAAATTAGGCCAGAGTACTACGTTTCAAAAGTTCATATCTCCGTCAGTGTACGAGCAATCTTTACGAAACTTTACAGTTTTACTAATATTGATGTGCTGAATTTGACACTGGACTCTTTTCCCCATTAAATTAAATGTATTTTCATGCCATGCTAGCGTGATATTGGTGTATTGTCGTTTGAACGGCATAAAAGTGGTTTTCTTCCTCTGAAAGATAAAACATAGATAAAAATGCTCCAGAAAAAATTGCCTATCGCCTAATTTGCCTTGAAAAAATTGGCACAATTTCCATTTTTTATCGCACCCTATCAGAAGCCCTGACTATTACGATAAACTATGACATCTGGCAAACAAAATATCTAAAAATTAGAAACTTTTGTCAAGCTGATTTTGAGTAAATCAGAAAAACTTCCTCAATTCCTCAATTAAGCTTATTAAAGTTTAATTTCTCAATCTCAAATTTACGTAGCCTGAGAAAACAGACGTCGTTTCGCGACACCACCACTGGATCCCACTGGGGCCCTGCGAAACGACGTCTGAGCAATGAGCGCCAAAATGCCGTACTTGTCACGCATTACCGCTTCTCAAACAACCCCAGCGGCACGCGTGGTCACGCGCGAACACAGGCTTGAAAAACAACATCTCCGTCTAGAATAATTACTTTGAATGATTTTTGAATTCAAAACATCAGTGGCGTTTCAAAAAAGCCTGATAAAATAACTTGAAAGTCAAAATGGAGACATTTTGAATTTTGCGATGCAAATGAAATTTGAGCTGCAAAATATAAATCAGGTTTTGTTTACAAAAGATCGCTTTCCAGACCAATTCTTGAATGACAAACACAAGAATCAAAGGGCTCTTAAAGCCATCTCGTTAATGCGTTAGATTACAGCTAGATTTTTTTTAAGGTGCAAGAAACGAGATTTTGAGAACGCGTGTTATATTTTTGAAAAAAAAAAGAGCTGTCAATTCATTGTGGAATTGAGACTAGAGGATAAGATTTTTCTGCGTTTTTGAATAAATTAGCTGAAAAATATGCTCTTGTTGTTATGTAGTATCAAGGGATTTGGTAAGTGTATTTAAGGAGTTGTCGTATGTTAATTCGTTCTCTTGGTGCTCTTCGCTGGAGGCGGTTGACTTTTATTTATTTATTTATTTATTTATTTAGTTATTTATTTATATTTATTTCTTTTATTTACTTTATTTCAATTCAGGATTTGTTTTGTGTCGACCCAGAGAGAGGCCAATTGTGCACAATCACTAAGGGACCGTCCGTGCGCAGAGAGTGTGGGACCATAAACAGTAAAGGACCATCTGTGACATCTGTGCCCATTAAAAAAAAAAGAAAATTCAAGCACATATTTGTGTTGAGTTTGTCAGGGACCATCTGTGCCCAGTCAGTAAGGGACCATCTGTGCCTTGTGTCTAGTCTGTTAGGGACCATCAGTGCCTATATAAAAAAAAAGAAAAGAAAATTCAAGGACATATTATAGTTTGAATCTTAGGGACGAAATGTGCACGAGGAGTTTTCGAATGCAATATTTTATGTTTTTGTTAGTGCTTTTCTGTTTGCAGATGTATGTCGCTCTGAGATGTGGAGGGCGTTTTTCGCCTCAGTTCCTCTACATTTTTCAGCCGTTGCCGGCGAGCTTGGTTCGAGGAACCGTCCTCACTTCTAGAGCGGACCACTGTGTGTTCTTACCTAGGAGGTTTGAAAAGATGGAAACAGTGGGCTTGGTCTAATCACATTTGTTACCTGCCTGTCAACCCTTTTCAATTTGCAGTTTAGTTGCAGTGCCTGCTTAATGAAGTCAGTTCCTCTTCTTCGGTGCTTAATGTCCTCTACAGGGTTTTGGCGGGTTTTTCCGTTTCACTGAGTTATGCGTTCTAAGAGCTTGTGATACTAAGTTTTTCCTCTTATGTTTCCATATTTTTAGAATCGTCAAAGACTGACCAGTTTCGTGATGGGGCGTGGATTGCGATTGTAACGACAGCCATTCCTATTTGTCCTGTGAAGGCCTTGGAGCAATACATCGCAGCTGCGTATATTGATCTCTCTGAAGATTTACCGCTGTTCAGAGCCATTGCCAGGGGATTAACTACATAAGAACGAGGGAGTTTATCATGGACGGTTTTAGAGAGTTTATAGACGTTTTCATTACCAGTGTTCATAGACTTTGAGCCGGAGGGTCCACTGCTGCAGCGAACGCTGGCATTCAAGATAAATTTTTTAAGCGTCGCGGTCGATGGGCGAGTTAAAATGCTAAAGATGGCTATGCCAAAGACAATATCTATCACGGCTGTCAGTTTCTCAG
Organism: Cladopsammia gracilis; assembly: GCA_022457155.1. NCBI lineage: Eukaryota > Metazoa > Cnidaria > Anthozoa > Scleractinia > Dendrophylliidae > Cladopsammia > Cladopsammia gracilis. The sequence continues at coordinate 768,391 of JAJGOT010000354.1, forward strand.
TCATTTAGGATTTCAAATTCTTGTAAAGTTTTGTTTCGATTGAGCCCGGCAAGTTGGAGAGAATTGTTTATGAGGCCGGGATTTTTCTTCTGTCTTTTCGTAGCGAGCGGTATGGGGTTTTTTCATGCTATGGATGCTCGTTCGTTCTCTCCAAAGTTCTGTTTGTTGTCGCTTCCCATGTAACGATTCAGCCTGTTTTTACTTTAATAAATGGTGCGGCCTCCAGTGAGCACGCGATGGCAAAAGATGTTTGTTGTTTTTTGTCTCCTTGCGTTTCGCACGGGTGTTATGAAATTTGGGAAATTTAGTCAAGGGCTGTATTTAGTCATTTGAGAACTGTTTATTTTAGTAGTCCGATGCTTGTACGATTATGTCACACCCATATTTTCGTGCTAAGAATATGCAAATTTAATACGCTTCGCGGTCGATTAACTTTTCGGCTTGTAGAGACTCCATCGTGTGGTTTTGTGGTTTGGATTTGTTGTCATGTCATGTATATGTTTGTATATGTTTTGTGAAGTTGAGTTTGGTTAATTGTGAAGATTCGAGAGTCGAGAGTGCCTTGATTTCAATAGAGACACCAAAAGGTATGAGAAGCCGTTATTTTTGTATAAAAGTATATTTTCACTGAAATATAGAACAGCTATTTCATTTGAGTTGTGGATCAGATATGTCATCAGAGCGGTTCCGGAGCGGTTTTAACGATAAAATTTGACAGCTTACATTGTTTTAAAAATGCACGTGGCGCTGCCATATGATGGTAGAGAATAGTTTACATAGAAAGACGTCAATTTTATTTAAGGTAGAATTTAGTTTGTGGTGATTATTGCAGAAGACTTGGATGTTTGTAGAATGGTTTAGCGTAATATAGAACAGAATGTTGTAAGTTTTGGAAACGCAGGGTTACAGTCATGTCTCGGGGGGAGGGGGGAGTTTGTTTTGTACACTATATAGGTATGTGGGGGCCCTGATAAGTTAGGGTTTTTGAGGTCATGCTCAGTCGTTAAATGGGGTATCGTTTTTGGTAATTTTGGTTTTGTGATGGTTAGAAATTCTAAAACTGTAGTGTGCGACTGAATTGGGGGGAAGGGGGGAGTTCGTTATGTTTGAGAATGTTGGTGGCACAAGAAGAGGTAAAAGTTTAAAAGTTTGTCAATACGTCTTCTTTCATGACGTTCTGTGACGTATATCACGAGACGTTCTTTTTGTCTCTGAAAAGAGAAATGCTGTTTGTTAAATTGTGCAAACTGTTTAGTTTAATGGTGTAAAAACTGAAACTCAGATCGTTTATTGCGTTCTGGGCGGTGGGGGAGGGGGGGGGGGGGGTTTCGAGGGGAGTGTGGTTTTTCCGTTTCTTAGATCAGAATGGTTGCGGGCGATGTCTTTGAGGTTTCTTGTTTAACTGTTTCACTATACGGACTCCTTTTTCGCGCATTTCATTTGTCAGTCTCTCTTGGTTGTTTTCTTGCTGTGCTGCGTGAAGGAGGTGATTATTAAGGATTTCGAGTTGAGTTCGTTCTCAATTGATCTGTCGGCGGCGTAAGTATTACAGTTAGAGATTTTTTTAAGGTGAAAGAAACAAGATTTAGAAAACGCGTGTTATATTTTTAAAAGAAAAAAAAAAAAGCTGTGAATTCATTGTTGAAGTGAGAGTAGAGGACTGTATTTAATCATTTGAGAACTCTTTTTTTTTTTAGAAGTCCCTTGCTTGCACCATTACGTCACACCCATATTTTCGTGCTAACAATATGCCAATTTAAGGAGGCTCGTACCCATTTCTCAAGTCCACACCCTTTCAATTTTGGTCGGCCATATCTTTTGTTGTAGTGCGTAAAAAGACAAGCCACTTTGCATGCAAACACACAATACATTGAACTTTATGGGAGTATAGCATTTGTTTACATCGGTGCTTCCATGGCAACGGAATGGTGATCCTCTAAAATTCACAAGTTGCGGAGTTTCTCTAGATCAAGAGAAATTTTTGTAAAACCCGCTAGTGGACTAATTGATTAGACCATGGGCTTCAACTGGACAAAGTTTGAAAGAAATGTATGAGAGCGTTTTCGAAATTTTTAGGGATGAAGTTTTGGGGATTATAAATACAGTGAAAAACATACTATCGACATAATTGGCTAATATCTAAAGAAAATGATGCGCGATGAGGATGCAGTTTCATCTCATAGTAGTTTGTTTCCATTTGAAATGGTGTGTGAAAAAGTGAGGGGGTTGCTTTGGCCGATTGCAAGAAAGAAGGATTTGATTAGCGTGCGTTCAGCTGCTCTTGTTGCCATTTTTGTATGTTATTTGGTCTACGCCTACAAATGTGATGATAATTTGGAAACCGCGAGATAAATTTTTTAAAAAATTTGACAATCTCGAGATTGGTCATCAATTTATATGGCTTGCAAGTTTCAAGGACATTGAAGACATGCAAGGCAACAAAATAGGGCCTCCAATGTACCAATTTTTTCCCGCAGATTTTGTGTTTACAAGTGAGCGTCCTCATTATTCACGGGTATTGTTTTCAAGTTTCATATGCACGTGCAAAACTTTATAAAAAAATTTATTTGCACGAACAGAACGCTCGATTGCTTTCCGAAGAATTTTCCGAAACATGCTAATAACTGGCTTGCGTTACGAATAGCAATGACAACAGTACTGATGAAGACAACGTGGGAAACGTCATGTTTCATCAAGTGCCGGATGCAGAAATGACACATTTATGATTATCTCACTCTGGTTATTTGTTGCAATCGGCGAAGCATCTGTTCCTTATTTAGATATAAAATAGCGCAAATCAGAATTCTCAGCTAAAATATAAAGTTGTCACGCTGTTCTTGCGTGTGACATATTAAAGAAGCACTGTTTTTGCATTACGTTTATAAATTTCCAAATTGAGATATGTTCTTCTTGTCCTGCAATTTTAAAGAGACCCTCGGTATGGCTGCATTACAGCGTAATAGCGCAACATCGAGTGCGTAATGTTATTACAATTCTCAAGCCAGCTATTAGCATATTTCGGAAAATTCTTCGGAAAGCAATCGACCGTTCTGTTCCGATGCAAATAAATTTTTTGCTAAAGTTTTGCACGTGCATATGAAACTCGAAAACAATACTCGTGAATAATGAGGACGCTCACTTGTAAACACAAAATCTGCGGGAAAAAATTGGTTCATTGGAGGCCCCAATCTCGTACCCAGAGTCCTCAGGCTTCTTGGTCAGCGGGGACGTCGCCAGGAGACACTCTGGGATAATGGCATTTTTATCCCAGAAAATCTGGGAATCCGGTTTTAGTGCGCATGCCTACGCTCAGAAACGGAAGTCAGATTTCCCAGAAAGGCAGACGAAAGCCTGCAAGAAAGCCTGCAAGAAAGCTGAAGTAAATGTTTATGTAGAACAAGGTACTGGAATGTTTCAAAAAAACATGCCCCCAAAGAAATAAATTTCAGTGGATTTCTGAAAGAAAAAGTGAAAGATGGAGTGTCTAGCCCTTTCGGTAAGTGTTCGTCTTTGTATTAACATAGCATTCTAAACCCCTTCTAAACACTGTCTAAGCACAGGGAGCCCATACAATCTGTTTGTGTAACACAATGACCATTTGTAATTTTATAGGAAATGTATGGGATTTACCTAAATTTCATATTATAGCGACGTATCGCCAAATGTATGTACTGATCAACGCTAAATAAGCGTTAAATTACCTTATTTGTTGTGTGTTGTCGTCCTTTTGCCGTAAAAGTGATATTTTGAGCGATTTTGAAGGATTCTGAGTTCGCCGTTGACTGTACGTCTAAGAGAAAGACAAGGGTGGAAAGAGATTTTTGAACGGCTCCAGTGCCGAGGCGATTTTTTCACATAAAATCGCATCGCTCGGCTTTCAAACCACGCAACAGAAAGGCCCAAAGATTCACGCTTCTTCTCGTACCTCTCGATCGAAAATCCGTCCAAACGGCCCGGAGCTAGCCGTCGAAGAAAATCAAAATCCCACACTTTCCAGGCGGTCGATATTCGTATCAACATTTTGCCGTGCCAGCCAGAAACTGTCCTGCTGATTGCCTCTTTCTGATTGGTCGCCATTAAACAATAACCGATTCAAAATACGTACCGAGGGTGGGGAGCCATAGGCACGAGTCTGGTGAGTAAACGGTAATGCCTATGGCTCCCCACCCTCGGTACGTATTTTGAATCGGTTATTGTTTAATGGCGACCAGTCAGAAAGAGGCAATCAGCAGGACAGTTTCTGGCTGGCACGGCAAAATGTTGATACGAATATCGACCGCTTGGAAAGTGTGGGATTTTGATTTTCTTCGACGGCTAGCTCCGGGCCGTTTGGACGGATTTTCGATCGAGAGGTACGAGAAGAAGCGTGAATCTTTGGGCCTTTCTGTTGCGTGATTTGAAAGCCGAGCGATGCGATTTTATGTGAAAAAATCGCCTCGGCGCTGGAGCCGTTCAAAAATCTCTTTCCACCCTTGTCTTTCTCTTAGACGTACAGTCAACGGTGAACTCAGAATCCTTCAAAATCGCTCAAAATATCACTTTTACGGCAAAAGGACGACAACACACAACAAATAAGGTAATTTAACGCTTATTTAGCGTTGATCAGTACATACATTTGGCGATACGTCGCTATAATATGAAATTTAGGTAAATCCCATACATTTCCTATAAAATTACAAATGGTCATTGTGTTACACAAACAGATTGTATGGGCTCCCTGTGGTCTAAGCAAGCAATTTCTTCGTCGGTGCATGATTTGGGTTAAGATCGTTAAAAAAACAGAGCAATGTCAAGCCTCAAGCCGTATAAGAAGAGATGTTCTTGCCGTCCTTCCGACCAGTTTCGGGGACTCTTCAAATGATATGCCAAGTTCTGCCGGGAGTTTTTGACTTCATGACGGGAAATGCTGACTTCGACTTCATGACGGGAGGATCGAGCAATTATCTATTAATTAGTTGTGTCTCCATTAAACGCTCTCATGAGAGGTCAGATCTCTTAGCTATAAAGCGAAAAAGGTGTGACCTGCTTCATGGTTCACTGACAGTCTGTGTGGGAGATTCCAGCGGAGGTGAATGTGCTGCTTGATGAGCTGAAGGTTGCAAAGTTCACGAATGGATTAACTATTATTAGAGTGATAAGAATGGGGTCAAAATTTTCAAATGACCGCCTCATTGGGCTATTGCATTTAATATCCGCACCCCCATCCCCCTCCCCGTTGAGGAACACAGTTTGTGCACCGCCTCTCAATAAGTCCCCAGAAAGACCATCCCCCTGTAGAATTCCTTTCCAAAACAGTGTTCCGCTAAAGAATTCCCTATCCTCGACTGTTTTTTCCTGCCACCCCTGAAGAATTCCTTTGTTTTTTCCTTAGTTCCCCTGAAGAATTCCTCATATTTACACCATGACCCCCTAAAGAATTCCGTCAAAATGTGCTGCGAACCCTGAAGAAATCCACTGTTCCTCAACCCGGGGGGTACAAAAATTTGATGGCATAGCCCATTGGAAATTGAAAATAAGGAAGACCAAGGATGCATAATTGATAAAAACAAAGTGAATAAGGTGGGATCGCAAAAATAGTGACTAAGATAGGGTCTATAATAATACTGGGCACAAAATAAGCTACAATGAGGAAGCAAAAGTTGACCCAAGTACCCCCCCGCCCCCCCAAAAAAGGATAACAGTATCCACCTTTTGAAGAACCAAGGCATGAAAAAGCATGACAAGACATTTGAAAAGTTTGCAGTGAATCAATTTATTGTTATACTTGTTATTGTACTCAAACATGCTAGCCTTTGCATGATCTCACTAATGCTGCTGTAGTCATAGAGTGGTTTTCAATCAAGTGTCACAAAACCAAAACAAAAGTAATCACTATGTTCATTGGCAACTGAGGCAGATGATCCAATTAACCAATCAGAACTTAAAGGGGAAGTATCACTGTGATTTTGACCTCTTCTGGTCAAAACCACGCTACAATACCCTTAATTATTTACAAAGTAATACTAAAACACCAAGACAAAAAAAAAAACAATCCTTGAAAGTCAGAACAAATTATGGTCTGTTTTAGCTCATTTTGGAGAGGAAAATGTTGGTCGGAACTTAAAAAAATATAGGCTAAGGTTTTTCAAGTTGCAATTCATAAAAACCCACGAGTCTGTCTAATGTCTAGATATACTTATTGACAGTTTTGGTACATTTTGTGGTCCTTTATTGCAAAACTGGACCGGCATTATTTTTCAATTTCTACATATCGACAGTTGACATAATTTGATTACCAGGAAATCGGTGGGCATAATACGAATAGCCCGGTTCTTATAGCAGGTGTTCCTTCCCTTCTCCCCTCTCCTTTTTCGTGCCCCCCTCCCTGTTTACGCTTTCCATGCAGTTTAGTACAGTTGTAAGTAATTTGTGGATACTTCTGGTAGCAAATCACAATTTGTTTGATTTCTAATCTTGATTGATTGTGGAAGTGGCAGAAATTTTCATTCTTTTACCGCAATCACAAGGCATAGTTGAAGTTGTAAAACCATTAAGGAGATCGATGCCAATTAAATATTCTTTTGTCACTTTATTGAAAGTGTAAACTGTAAACTGTAAACTGTAAATCTTTATTTACAGTTTACAAGAGTCAAAATTGTCAAATATTCAAATTCAGGAGTTGCCTTTGCATGTTGATTATTTTGAGAAGGGTACTCTGGTTTAAAGTGACAGGAGTGTATGGTTTTTAGGATTTTTGGGGTATAAAATATTCCACCTTGTACTTTTTCAGGTTGCAAGCTTTTGAAAGGAATAATTTATACTGCTCTTTCCAGTAATTAAACTGCAACCACAGTGACTGTCATTGTATAGATTTGAACATATATTCAAATTCTAGATATGTTTATATTTTATTTCCTTAATATTTATTTTTATTTCTTAATTTTACTTTTATTTATTACAGTGTTAAAGGGTTTCCTGTGGGTACATGGAGTGCAGCATTGGTTGGTCGTGAAGAGATTTGATTTTGCTGTGGTCTGATGTCTGTGTTGGCAGTGGATAACCTTTGACAATAATGTTGGTCAAGATTCGAGAGTCAAAATTGTCAAAGCTAGGTTATCCACAACTCATGCCCTTTCTGGACCTTCTTCCTCACACGATCCACTAGACCATCACCTAGGTCGTCCAGCATGTTGCAATGTGCAAGGCAAGATTTTGCCAAACGAAGAGAACTGTATCTATCCATAATCAGATGTACTGCTATCAAATGTCTAAACAATAAAAAATGATTGAAGTTACATAATAAAACATTATGCCATTGTGAACTGTTATCATAAACAATACAGTGTAGATTAGGAATTTTGCATCTGAGAGGTCATTGTAACCTAATTTTTACTATGGGACCTGCAGCTTTAAAAAAAAATGATATGAAAAGAGCATATTATTTAATGAAATTTGTTATAACTGCCCAAGTTTGAGATCCCTGACTTTTAATTTCTGGTGTTCCTAAATTTGGAGGGAGTCTATATATACTGGGGCTTGCTAAATACTTTTGCTTGTTTAATTCTACACAAAAAAGGTTTTCAGGTCATGACCCACAGCTGCAAAGTGCCTAATATGAAATTGCAGTTTTGGATCTAGGGGCGGGGGGAGGCCAGCCCCCCAGGCCAGACCCTGCCCTCCCTTTGTTTGGTAAACTTGCTGTGCTTTGCCGGAATTCACAGAATTTGACTTTCACAGTGGAGCCTTCAAGAGCACCACCCTCCCTTAGCTGAAGGTCTGGATACAAAAATGAATTTGCATAAACATTCAGTTATGTACAATGCTATTATTATTGAAATAATTTATATTCCTACTAATTTAACCCTTTAAGCCCTAAGAGTGATCAGCATCAAATTTCTCCTAGAGTTGTAATATTAATGCCTTATCAATCAAAAAGGTCATGAGAATAAAGGACATGATCACACAAGGTAAAATTTCTCCCCACTACTTCTATAGGAAATGTATGGGGCTAGAAATGGAAATTTAAATTTTGATGTTAAGGCTTAAAGGGTCAATGGATACAATATTATATTGGATTCAGTGCATGTAAAAAAATTAGCAGTATATACATAACTGTTTGTTGTTAAACAAGACAAAATTGAAGACTATTTAATATTATTGGTCAACAAAAAAATATTCTTGTTTTCAATATTATTGGTGTCTGGAAGTAATTTAGTCCTTATTAGTGGACTGTGTGTCCAATTGCATGGATGAAAGAAATGATTTTTTGAACAAGACTGAGCTCCCTTCATTGGGTATGCATAATTAATTTTAGGCCTATAACAGTGGCAATAAAATCAAGCAAGTCTGGAGCTCTTTCTTTAACCTCTTCAAGTACACTAATCCAAGTAAAGTTCTCAAGCGATGATTTTGTATTTTGTCTGAGGACATACAAAACAGAGGGGCCATGTTTTCCATGCTTCCTCGCACACAGGTCACAGCACTCAGTTCATCAATCTCTTCCAGGAAGTGGTATTTAAGCCATGACTTTACACTAGTAACAGCATAACTGCTTTAGCAATCTCAGTGGGCATATTTGTCTCTAAAGCACACCAGAGCTTCCAGATTTCTTCCTTCTGCAATGGCCTATTTGTATTTTCAGTTAGCTGGTGGAAAAAAAATTCAGTTGTAAATCATCTGACCAACAGAGGAATTTTTATTAAAAACACTCTTTATAAAATGGATATCACTGAACACATGCAGTGCCGAAGGGTAAAGCCTGTGTAGTGAACCAGAGCATCCCAGCCCATCAAGGCAGAAGTAGTTGACCATGATTACGCTTTAGAAACTGGCTTAAGCTCCATCCTTGTAGGTCACCATTGGCCCACACTGTGACTTATAAACATTATCAAGTGAGCATATAATTCTAAGTTGTAAATCTCTAGTTTTTAAAGGTACAGTACCTGGGACAGAAGTAATTAAGGCGGGGGTCCACATGAATGCCATTTTTCCACCACTTGACACATGGCTTTAATGGCAATATCTTGTCCATGTTTCAAGCAATCCAAAAACACTCTGCTTATCTCTTGAGTCTATGTAATGGGGTGTTTGTAAATTTATGGGTGATTTTTGGGTGTGTTTGGGAGGAAATAGTTTTTATCAAAGGATTGTAAAATTAAGAGAAATAAGAAATATTTTGAAGATTTAGTGAAGTTTTAAAATTAGAATTTGTAGTTAATAATTAATAGAGGGACACCAAGTTAGTCCACTAGCAACCTACGGTGATCTTGTGTGGGTATCAACTGTCTGTTGGTGTTCCAAAAATCATTTTCATTCTTCTATCCAAATTCATGTGTACCCCTGCCTTAACCTAGCAAAGGACTTGGAGCAGAATGCATTTGCATGAGAACTTCAAACCTATCCACAAAATAAATTCTATAGGTACAATCTAGAATTTTGTCAGTTATTTTTTAATTATTTTTTATTTTTTTATATTTTATGTATTTATTTATGTATGTATGTATGTATGTATGTATGTATGTATTTATTTATTTATTTATTTATTTATTTATTTATTATATATAATTAGATATATCCCCCTATAGTTTTATATCCCTATGTTTTGCACTCCCCTGGTGGGAAACACCTGAGCAGGATCACACCAACCCTAATGCTAAACTTGCTCTATCCCTACCAATTAAAAGTATACATGCAAGTCATTTACTTGATATATTTATTGTTAGATGTAAAAACATTTATATTGTTTTAATTTGATTTTAGGGATCTATGAGAATTTGGGCAATGAATTCCAAGCATCTGCACCTGTAATTGGAAACAATTTATTTTGGTTAAATGAGGAAAATATGTTATATAATTTAACAAATTTATTCACCTTGGACTTTCTCCAGGATTTCTTCACCGGTTTCTTGGGTTGGCTGCTGCTTCCTTAGTACCACTGGCACAAAGTGTAATTTATTTTTAATTACCTCCATCTCCACGTCCAGAGAGATCCTCCGCCGGTGCGTTTGCAGGCTTTGGGAGTTTAATAATCGTCTGAAACTGAAGGGAGACTCCAGTTCTTGTTCTGTGTGTACGCATGTGCTTTCGAAAAACCTACCTTTCAAGTCAGGAATACGGAAGAAGAAACAGCTGTTTGCGAGGGACTTCGATCTGCGATGGATGACTCTTCAACTCTTAACCTGAATCCTTCTTTCGATCGATCCTCGCTATTATATTACAGATCTTGCAAATAACAGGATCGTGGCATTTTGAGCTCGAAAGAACTCCAATGTCTTCTTTCCGTACATTAATAGTTCCGTACTTTCGAACAGCTTCAGGTATCCTTCGCTTGTGGCTTTTTCATAAAACAGCTTAGGATAGAATTTGTCCTTTTTTTCAATCAATTTTCCACAGTAGCGGCCAAAATGATCCATGGAAGCTCCTTGCAGTATATGAGATGACATAAAAATGCCTAATCTTGTTCCGTTTCAGTTGACTTCCGCTGTTAACCAGAACCAATCAGAAAAGTAGAAAATTTTCCAACGCTTCCGGTTCATTCGACTTCCGTACTTTCATTGTTGTTTTAAACAGCCAATGAAAAAATTTAAATTTTTTCCATTATCCCAGAGTCTCTCCTGGCGACGTCCCCGCTGACCAAGAAGCCTGAGGACTCTGGGTACGAGATTGTGGAGGCCCTATTTTATTGCCTTGCATGTCTTCAATGTCCTTGAAACTTGCAGGCCATATAAATTGATGACCAATCTCGAGATTGTCAAATTTTTAAAAAAATTTATCTCGCGGTTTCCAAATTATCATCACATTTGTAGGCGTAGACCAAATTACATACAAAAATGTCAACAAGAGCAGCTGAAGGCACCCTAATCAAATCCTTCTTTCTCGCAATCGGCCAAAGCAACCCCCTCACTTTTTCACACACCATTTCAAATGGAATCAAACTACTATGAGATGAAACTGCATCCCCATCGCGCATCATTTTCTTTAGATATTAGCCAATTATGTCGATAGTATGTTTTTCACTGTATTTATAATCCCCAAAACTTCATCCCTGAAAATTTCGAAAACGCTCTCATACATTTCTTTCAAACTTTGTCCAGTTGAAGCCCATGGTCTAATCAATTAGTCCACTAGCGGGTTTTACAAAAATTTCTCTTGATCTAGAGAAACTCCGCAACTTGTGAATTTTAGAGGATCACCATTCCGTTGCCATGGAAGCACCGATGTAAACAAATCCTATACTCCCATAAAGTTCAATGTATTGTGTGTTTGCATGCAAAGTGGCTTGTCTTTTTATGCACTACAACAAAAGATATGGCCCATTAAAATTGAAAGGGTGTGGACTTGAGAAATGGGTACGAGCCTCCTTAATTGGATTTCGTGGAGACAAAAGAAGTGGTTTCGTGACTCCGTCTCGTGGGCTTCGCAGTTGATTTGTAGTGGCAAGTTAACTTTTAGGCTTATAGAGACTCCGTCGTGTGGTTTTGCGGTTCCGATACATTTATATTAAAGGGCAAACGGAAAGGGGGGAAAGTTGTATCGTTTTTACGAGTTGTTTTGGTTTGTATATCTATTTTAGAGTGTCAATAATTTGTATTGTTCGTTGGTTATGGGTTTCTGAAAGGTATTTGTTGTCATGTCATGTATATGTTTCTTTTCGTGAAGTTTAGTTTGGTTAATTGTGAAGATTGGAGAGTCGACAGTTCCTTGATTTCAACAGAGACACCAAAACGTACGAGAAGCCGTTATTTTTATATGGGAGTATTTTCCTTGGGGTATACAACGTCTTTTTCATTTGAGTTGTGGATCAGATATGTCATCTGAGCTGTTTTAACGATAAAATTTGACAGCTTACATTGTTTTAAAAATGCACGTGGCGCTGCGATATGATGGTAGAGAAATAATTATATTCTCTGAAAATGGGTTTCGACTGTTCGTCTTCCATTCTAAATGAAATGGGTAGTTCGCATATTGGTAGACGATTTCTGTTGGATTGTCAAATCCTTTAGTCGTGCTTAAAGAGTATAGAATAGTGACGATTTGATATGTAAGAATTATCAAACAGCTTTGATGTTGGAGAAGCGGACGGAATAATGTCATGTGTGACAATGGAGGTAAATGTAGTTTTTAGAAAGACGTCAATTTAATTTAAGGTAGAATTTAGTTTGTGATGATTATTGCAGAAGACTTGGATCTTTGTAGAATGGTTTAGCGTGATTTAGAATAGAATGTCGTAAGTTTTGGTCACCGCAGCGTTGCAGTTATATTCCGGGGGGAGGGAGGAGTTCGTTTTGTACAGTATATAGTTATGTGCGGGTCGATACGTTAAGGTTTTTGACGTCATGCTCAGTCGTTAAATAGGGTATTATTTTTGGTAATTTTGGCTTTGTGATGGTTAGAAATTCTACAATTGTAGTGTGCGACTGAAATAGGAGTTAAAAGGAGTTTCAAACGTTGGTTTTCTACTGTCAATAGGCGTTATCTTTAATTGTCGGCAGTATGGTCCTGTCCTCCCCGCTGTCTCTCGTCGGCCTTCACATTAAATGATGGACTATGATGGAGCGCGAAAGGCGAATTTATGTTCGAAGTGTGATGAAGTTTCATTGCGTTTATACTTGTAGCCAAGGGTAGCTGTGATGCTGGTTATTCGTGAGAATACTGTATGTCTATTTGAGAGACATTGTTTGAAATGTTTGAAAAGCACTTTTTCGTGCAGTTGTTTGCGAATTTGTGTAATTATTTGATTTACAGCTTGACGGGTAAAATGGGTGATTATTCTGTTTTGTTTTTGAAGTGAAAAGGTGTACATCGTTTTAAGGAAGAGTATTGTATTGTGGAGATACCTTTTATATTTTGATTGATATGTTTGATAAAACAATGCGTAGGTCTGTGTTTTTATAAGGATAACGTTTAATTGGTAAGTTGAAAGAAAATGAAGATGAATTACGATTTAGAGAGATGGGTTGTCCGAAATAGCGTTTAAATGTAAGGGTTAGCAACATTAACAAATTGTTTAAGATTGGTTATTAAATGTTGTATGATCTGAAATATTTTGTTGAAACTTGTTTAATTGTGGGTGGGCCGAAATATCTACCTTTTCCGGTTTTAATAGATTAGCGATGTCTGTCTTTCTATTAAATGGAGTAATTAGGTAGTTGTCTATGGTTGTTGAAGGAATGATCTAATGCTGTTGTGGTGTCATCTGTTTCCTAACTATTAGGGATTAAATGGATCATTTTAAATTTTAGAAATGAATTGGTTTTTATTTTATTGGTATTTGAAGTTAATTCTTGTTAAAAAGTCTTAATATTTTTTGAGTGGGGGGGGGGGGGTAAGGGTGGTGGGTGAACTAAGAAAGATGTGATTTTTAGAAGAGGATAGCCTGTTACAGAGACGTTCGTTTAGACTACGAGCAGTTTGTTTTCTTTGAGTGTTAAACTATATAGAGTGTAAAAGTGGCAATTTATTTGATTTAATTTTACCGTCATGTTTTTGATTTTGGAAAACAAGTCATATCTAGAATATTTGATGTCACTTTTAACGTGATTAGTAATACGAGTGGTGTTAATTAGCCCCACGCAGCTATCAAATGTACTGAATGGGAGAGCCCCTGACTCAGTCAAACTTCCCATATGACTAAAAAAAAATTGCCGGATTGACCCCTTTCATAAAATAGAAGTCCGTATAAAGGTGAATATTTTAAGTTCGTTTACCTACAGGTTGCAACTAATTTGATTGAACCTGCACTTGGCACCGGTAGCATAGTATTGGCTGACCCGTGTACTTTCGCTTTTGTGCTATTTTAAAACAATTAATCATTGATATTACAGTTTCATTATGCAACAGTACGCAAAAGACGTAAAAATTTAAGCCATTGAAGGCTTGCCGCAATTCCATTCAACCGTCATCATTATAAGCCAAAAAATCAACAAAACTATGACATGTTTACCATACTATTGCACAATCAAACCGTAATAGCAATGAATAGAAAAAACGCAGAGTTCATGCTATTTTGCTCTGCCATACCGCTCATATTAAAACACAAACTTTCCTGTCCCATTTAACTTTCTTAAAACGTCTCCATTAGTAAAATACACCGTGAAATTCTCAAACTACGTTTCCCAAGAAAACGCATTTGACCTATTTTTACCCTTATGGCTTTACGACAAATGATTGAAACTGATAGGTAACGTGAGATATCAAAATTTAAGAAGGACTAATACCTTTGCGGTAACGTAATGTGAGATATGAGAAGTTCATGACAAGTTCTGACCACAATCAAACCGTAATAGCAATGAATAGAAAAAAACGCAAAGTTCATGCTATTTTGCTCTGCCATACCGCTCATATTAAAACACAAACTTTCCTGTCCCATTTAACTTTCTTATAACGTCTCCATTAGTAAAATACACCGTGAAATTCTCAAACTACGTTTCCCAAGAAAACGCATTTGACCTATTTTTACCCTTTTAAAGTAGCTATAATGGCTTTACGACAAATGATTGAAACTGATAGGTAACGTGAGATATCGAAATTTAAGAAGGACTAATACCTTTGCGGTAACGTAATGTGAGATATGACAAGTTCATGACAAGTTCTGACATCCCAATACCCTAGGGAAATTAACAATAGGTCTGGGGGTGCTCCCCAAACATTTTAGTGGCAGTATGTGACGCCCTTCTTGAAATCCTAACCGGTTTAACCAACCATATCCTCAATGCCCTAATATAGCTTCTATAAAGAAGGAACAAGAAACCCCCCCGGACAAAAGTCCACAAAATTTTGTTAACAACTTTTGTCCCTTTTTCGTACTCGACTCCGAAATCTCGCTTAATGCGCATGCGCATTAACGAGATAAAAAGGACAACAAATTCAAACAGTCGAAAGTTTTATTAAAATATCTATCAGATTACTCTCAAAAGCAAAACGCATTACATTATAACGCATCTAGGAAATTGTCCACGCAAGCGAATTTCTTGTGCTGATCACTGAGGAATGCGGCCGAGCTTTCTAAATATTTCAAAAAACTATTGATAACAAAGAAACGATCAATGACATCAATGAAATGTTTCTTACAAAGTAAATCCACATTTTAAAATGTAATAGTTTTCCAAGAATGCATGAAAATTCTTAGTAAAGTCTGCCGCTTCGAGTGTGATGCGAACGGAAACACAAACGGAAAGCCAAGAAGGTCAAGAAGATATTCGAATCGACGAACTGCGTTCCTGTTTTGAGATAAGTGATACTTTTTTTCGGAAATGAAGACTAGTTTTAGATGGCGTACTTACGGTGCAGGTTCGATCAAAACCCAGTTGACTTTCGACGTTTTTAATACAGTATTGCCTAGAAGTTTTTCAAGAGTGGGCGAAGACACGTCTTGCACAGATACCTGACTTCGCGACAAATTCACTTCAAACGGCAATTCGCTGATTAAATGAAGACATTCTTCTCCGCTCTTTGATCTCCCATGTAGTATGTATCGTGATGAAGTGTCGTTGATGAGATTTACACATAACACACAACAGAGAACTGTGGTGGATATATTCTTCCCGTCATCCTGAAAACAACATACGCGCGTGATCCACACGTGCCGCGAGGGAAATTTGTTTCAACCAATCAGAAGCACTACCGAGATCTGGGTAGCGAGTACGTCGCGCGTACGCGTGTTTGGCGCTCATTACTCAGACGTCAGTTTCGCGGAGGCCCCAGTGGTGGCGCCGCGAAATGACGTCTGTTTTCTCAGGCTAAAATTTACGCCAAAATGTGTGTTTAGTGTTTGAGATGAAACTATGAAAGTTAGAAAGCATTTTTCGTTTTAGTTTTGGAGACTTGATTTTCTATAGGAAACCATAGTTTTTTGACTGAGTCCTTGATATTGCAGTTTTAGCACTTTTCTACATATTTCAAAAGACGCGAGATAGATTTTTTTAAACTTTTATGGTCGTTTCTTTATAATATGAACAACATTGTCTCGAAGTTTCATCTTGATTGAAACATTGCAACATGGTCAAATAAAATAATAAAGTTCACCTAATATGCGATTGAGACTTTGTGCTTTGATTGCACGGTTGAAGACGCACAAAGACGCGTTAATTAATTCAGGTGAACTGCAATGCATTAATTTTTTGACTTCTTTCTTTTTCCTACAATTCAAAATGCCGAGAGTGTCCAGTGCACGTCAAATGCGAATAAAAAACCTACTTTCAAATAAACGTCCTACTGAAATTCATGAGAATGATAAAAATACACTGTAACGTGGAACACAGCCCCTAACGTTACTCCGCAAAACATGATGGTCACGCAGAAATGCGTTACACTTCACCTGAATTAATTAAAGCGTCTTTGTGCGCCTTCAACCGTGCAATCAAAGCACAAAGTCTCAATCACGTTTTAGGTGAACTGTATTGTTAACCCGTGAATATACGCGCATGCGTAATGAACGGGTTATCGGTAACGGCGACATATGCAAATGAGTCACTCACTCGCTCACTCCTTCCATCAGCTGTAAACTTAGTGACGTAATGCTTTGTTACGAATGCGTTTTGTAACAAGAACAGCGTGAATCCAGCGATAACAATAACTAAATTGGTGTAAACGAATATCAACAACAATAAGCTTAAAGATGTTTCGCATTTGGAGTCTTTAATGCAACGTTAAAATCGATCTGAAAGGAATTTTCAAGTGAGACACGCGTTTTGATGGTTATCTACCTTCAAGTAATAAAATTTATCCAATTTCGAGACAGTGGTCATGGTGGTCAAGTGGTCTAAAGCGCGGACTTACAACCGAAAGGCCCAGGTTCGAATCTCGCTCGGGCCGTTCTTTTTTTTTTTCTTTTCTTTCTTCTTCGGACTGAACATTATGAAAGTGATGTACTGTATTTTTATTTTTTGCGTTTGTCAAAAAGCCTTACGTTTAATTTAAAAGCTTACCGCAATATTGCGTTGCGCGTTAGCATTTCAAATTCACGGGTTGGCTCTAAGGAGCCTTTGATTTTATTTGACCATGTTGCACTGTTTCAATCAAGATGAAACTTCGAAACAATCCTCACAAACTAACTTCTTGGTACATGCATTTGATGAAACACACTTCTTTGTGTTTGATATATTACATCTGTGCAGCACAGCAGCTTACCTTTAGGGAAGCTGAACTGGCTTTGTCAGGTTCAACTTGCTGACCAGAAGTGGCATCCATGGCTGATGAAGTAAATATATCGATTAAAAGTATAAGAATGAAGACAAAAATATTACAAAAATGGCTATGAAATAGACAGCAATGAACATTATATAAATCTATTGACCCTAATTTTCCCTTTGGGTGTATTAAAAAATCATCTGGTCTATTTTCAGATAATGCATAATGGAATCCTATAATACTGTAATTATTATTCAAACATAATAATTCATAATGTACTTGACCCCACATGCTTTCCATACAAAACTACTCAAAACTCCATATTTCAGCGACAGCAGGATAACTCACTAAATAAGTTAACACACTTTTTGAATTACATGTACATGTAATGTTCTGTTACTTTTCACAGAAAATAATTAAATATGGGAAACGCAGACACATTTTTGTTGCGCTTCGGGTCCGGATACCCAAGTACAACTCAAATTAGCAAAATACAATAATCGCTTTGAATTGTAAATAGCTTTCAAAAACCGATTCAGACACTCGCATTTAGATTATGTAAAAGAAATGACAGTTCATTCTGTTGGAAAATGAAAGGTGCAATTAGATGGCCAGCTCTAAAAGCTTAAAGTGCACCTAACCCCTAATTTTTTTATTCGCCTAAATGAATGTGCTTGTTTTTTGGAGTGTATCTGTGAAAAAAAATTTGGATTTGGTGAAATCCTCGATTTTCTGTGACCTGTTGAAATTTCAAAAATCGTGCCAAAACGGAGCTGTGTTTGGTTCAGTACCGAGTTAGACGGGGCATGGGTCTAGTCAGGTGACGTGACATACTTTCGGGAACCATTTCCTTCATTTTTGCGCGAATTGAGTGTAAATGCCGTGCTTTAGTCGTGCAAAACTCGTGCAAAAATGAAATTATGCCTGCCTGGTGCCTCGCCGCTGAAAGTACTCGACGATGCTTTCTTTGGGGGAATTTCAGTTCCCGAATCTACGTCATATCGGGCACTCGCCCCAGATCCCATGTTGCTCGGTACTGAACCAAATTATCCTCCAATTCAACAGGTCACAGAAAATCGAGGATTTCACCAAATCTAAAAATTTTTTCACAGATACACTCCAGAAAACAAGCACATTCATTTAGGCGAATAAAAAAAATAGGGGTTAGGTGCACTTTAAATTTGATAATAAATGAGAGTTATATGTAAGGTAACTTTAGAGTAAACTCGAGATGCCAGAGCTTGTTACACGGGAATTATCTATCACAAAATATGCTTATTGCTAATTGCAGGCAAAACCTCTGCAAACTTAAAAATGAATTTGAAATAAAACTTGTTGTTGTTGTTTTTATGAGGGTCACCAACCATCCAAGCTACCGGTAGTAAATCTAAGCAAAATTAATGCAAAGGCTACCAGTCCTTTATGTGCTTAGATTTCTTCTCTTGTGCATGCACTTGTGCATGACATAGCATGGCATTGTGACTTAAAACTGTGTGTGTAGTAAGGATGCAAAAAACAATTAGCGCAAACGTCCTTAAGGACATTCGCGCGAAAATCTTCTAACATTGATTTTTTTATAAAACTATTGCTACGGCTAGGTTATGAGTTACTCGTGTCAGAAATACAAAAAAATGAGGGGGTCACCGACTTCGTTTCTGAGATAAGCTATCTGAAAGGCGACCCTAATTTTGAAAAATTGGTCTTCCTTATGGGATGTGACCCCAATGTCTGTTAGTCTAAAAATATTGCAAATTAATCTCTAGAATGCAACTTTCTTTGCCAAATTTTTTGCGAGTACATGTAGGTCTGTTCAGCAAATTGATTCAACTGGTGACGCTCCTTGAAGTAAATTTCATCTTTAAGTAATGCTTCACATAAGAACTATAGTAAACTTCATTGTTCTGCGGCATTGGCTCTTTCCCACATAGAATATCTTTGATTTTAAGAATAGAGGAGGGGCTGATGGTTCATAATTATATTTCATTATAAAAATACAGAAAATCCATTTGCGTCAAATATATTTTAGGAAATGTTCATGTTTAACCAATCAGAATAGACAAAGACAACAGCTAATAATTTTGCTTCGTTGATGAAGTTCCCCAAATACATGCATGTTGTGCGATTGGGTCTCAAAATACTTGAAACCTTAAAAAAACTGGACTTAATGCACCTTGAACCTTAACTTTTTAGCGGTTTTTGAGTCTAGGCCAATGAGATCACTAGTGGTAACAATGAAAAAAGTTCACATTCCATCGTGCATTGCCGTTCAGCACTATCCTTCTTATGCGGATCATTACTTAAACGACAACATTCACAAACTCTAACAGCTGCAAGTTGGCAGGATTCGATGGTGCACGGGTAGAAAGATGGAAAAAAAAATTAAACTTCCTACAGGCTGTACATTGATTTTTTGTTCATTTTTTCACAATCTGTCGAGAATTGGCAAAGAAAATTATCTATGAAAAAAAAAATTGGGGGTCACCGACCATCCAAGCGAGTTAAATCTAAGCAAAGTTAATGCAACGGCTATCAGCCCTTTATGTGCTTAGATTTCTTCTCTTGCACCCGCGCTCGTGCATGATGTAGCATAGCGTTGTGACATAAATTGCGTGCACAGTAAGGATGCGCATAAACAATAAGTGTGAACGTCCTTAAACTCCACTTTTATGGAAAAAATAATTTTCTTATTGTTTGTGGCCAGCCCAACATGGCTGCCGTGAAATTTAGCCTGATCACCAGCTAATACATGTACATGTACTTCTCACAGATGATCATTATATATCTTTGGACAAAGCAATACTTACTCAACTTTTCCCGCAAAAGCCAGATTAGAGAAATTCTACTTGGTTGAACATCCCAGCAGTACACGACTCCAACTTCGACTGTCAGCAACCTGAGCTTGATCTTGCATCCATAATTTGGTGCTTTAACGCGAAACCTTTCACAACAAAATATGGTTCATCTGTATCGCGCACAATGTGACAGAACAATACCCGAGGGCCTTATATCTTCCCTGGTGATTGTTCTAAACGTAGCTAAACGTTGAAATACTACTGTAGGTTTCCATGCAAACACCTGCAGAATCCTGAATCACCAAAACCGAAAGTGAATCATAGGACTTCCTCGGCGTAAGTGGCAAGTTTGAACACTCTAAATGTTGAATTTAACCTGCAGAAATCTAAAACAAAGTCCTCTATGTAGAAATCTCAGCCTGGGAGTACTTAATTAGCTGTTGCCAGTCAACATTGGTTCTTATAGCGAGGCCAATTGCAATCGACAGCAACTTGCTGCAAATTCAGCTTCCAGAACTGACAGTGCGACTGGTAAGCTTAATTTTCCAGACTTTCTTATACAGCAAACTCTCAGTTCAGCATTTCTCCCCTCCCTTTCGAATTCCTTCCTGGTTTACTCTCGTACTGTTGGAATCAATCTCGTTGCCAACACCGCCGATCAATTCGACGCCATTTTGTGCTATTATTTCAAGCGAAAATTCATTCTCGTCCCCAGTGCGCTTGGCCCTCTTAAAACCTCGTTCTCAGGCTCCAGCGGTTAAGGGTCTTATACGGCGCTTCCAAACAAGGCATCATCGGTAGTTTTTATTAAAACGTGGCCTTGGATATAATGCATTTTTTTATTCAAACTTAGCTAAAATTCTTTAAGCTTAAATACAAAAATTGATAATATTAATTGCCTTTAGTCTAGAGTAGACCATTAAAGTTTTTGACGTCGTGATACCGTGTTCAGCAATCTTTAACTGACTGAGGTTAAGCTCTACTTTGACAAACAAAGGGTCGACGCCACATGCGAGTTTACTAAAAAGAATCACAAAGTTCAATAAACTATAAATTAAGGTGACATCACTAGAAAAGTGCGTTTTATTTATTCGCTTTTTAAAAAATAAAATAATACAAGTCTACTGGATTTTTTCGAAATCAGTAATCTAAGTATAGATTAAAACTAACCAAGCCATGTAAGCTTACGCAAGAATTAAACTTAAAACACGCGGCCCATCGAAAAAAGAAAATTCAATCACTTTTCCAGAAATTGTACTTTGGCTCTAAAAAACCTCCAACCTGTCAGTATAGAGTTTCTTGGTAGCTGACCTCAACAGAACTGATATCCATTTTCCATGGAAAGAAGTTGCACCTGACAAAGTCCTTCCAAACGTATAAAAGCTTAAGCTTATAGAAAACAAATCCATGCATGCATGCATGCATGCGAGCCGGTTTTAGCATTTTTATCTCCTTGCCGTGTTGAAATTCCTAAAAAGTGATTTTCCCAGAAGAGCATCCTTCTATCCTTCAGCTACCGAAAACATAACAACTTTGAATTCTACAGTATGCAACTATTTTATGTCTGAAAAGTTTGGATCGATCGGCTGGCCATTGATCGAGCAAAGCGACTTCAAACTTTTAGAAACGACGCTCACGGCTTACAAGAGATTGGAGTGGATGGTTGATTGGCATCTGTCCGGTAACTTGAATAGTCCAGCCCCCTTTTTACCGCTTCAGTTGCAACAGTTTGTGTTTTAAGACAGATGGAGATCTATGTATCCAGCCGCTGTGGTACTATATAACGTTGTTTGCTCAAACAGGACCATTTTACTTTCTTTTTCACATGCGAAATTACCACCGCGATGGTCGCCATTTTTTTAATTTGTTGACACCGCCTCGATTTGACGCGCTGATTCAAGAAAGCAAGTCTTCCGGAAGCAGCTCACCAGAAAATGTTTCCGCATTGGTCCGCATTGTTACTAAAAATAACTTTTTTGCAATTAAGATATCCCAAACCCATTACTGGGAGACTCCCTCTCTGTCCAATTATTTTCTCTTGATTGTACGTGTTGTAAGTAGAGTATCTTATTGTAAGTAATGTAAGCATTGCATTGTAAGTAGCGTAAATATTATATTGTAATTAAATGCGAGTATTACATTAAAAAAACTCTTCTCTTAAAAGGGGTTATAATACCCATAAATAAAGACCCATTTAATATTTAAAACTTTCATTTATTTCAATACGTGTGATTTTTTTAAATTATGCAATGACCAATTCATTTCCAATTTTATCAATTTTCACCGTTTCTTCATAGAGAACTATCGCATGTACGTTAAAGTTTGCAGCTGCATCTGCGTTCAATCTATATCTGAATATCAGTTGTTTGGGATCTCTTGTTACTTTTTCAGCTTGAAAAGATAAATCGAAATAAATTAGCGGATAAAGAGAATTGAAATTGGCTAAATTCAATTAAGTCCCACTGTTGTAGTCATTTTTCCTCATTGCATAAGACATTACATCATTAAATATTCTTACTTTTGATTCACTGTCATACTCTGTTTCTGGGTAAAAAAACTCCATTTCCATACTCTAATCGGCAGTTCGACAAGGATGAGTTGTTATTTGCTGCATTTAATTTGAACGTGTCCATTAAATAAGGGCTATCTTCTGCAACGTCATCATTGGGTGGGGCGGTTCTTTTAAGATAAACAAAAATATGCTTAACATTATCAATACTGCTGGATATTTGAAAAAATCCTGATGCATATGATTGTGCAGGAGCTGATTGTTGATACATCTCCCTTAAATATTTCCATTGTGTTTCTTTCAGGAATGAACTGACAAATTTGTCATAAAGAGAATCTTTGGGTGTTAATCTGTTAGCCCAAAGCAATAACCTATTAACAACAACTCTTCCAGGATCAACACCATTAGCCATATGAATTATTTCTCCATCATCTTGAAGTGTAATCTCGAATTGTAATTGCATGGGCACAAGCATCTTATCTTCCAGTTCTTCGAAAAAGGAAAAACGATTTAAGGGAATAATTACATTGATGTTTTTAGCACCACCGTTACCACCGTTTTGAACTGCTTGAGATTGTATTCGCCGAGCTTCAAATCCTGTATTCCCAACAGCTGTTGTATTAGTAGTATCCAAATAGCAGAAACTGTTCTTTGCTACTGATCTGCTGTAATCATCAGAGTATTCTAACATGAATTAATTCTCCATCATCTTGAAGCGTAATCTCGAATAGTAATTGCATGGACACAAGCATCTTATCTTCCAGTTCTTCGAAAAAGGAAAAACGATTTAAGGGAATAATTACATTGATGTTTTTAGCACCACCGTTACCACCGTTTTGAACTGCTTGAGATTGTATTCGCCGAGCTTCAAATCCTGTATTCCCAACAGCTGTTGTATTAGTAGTATCCAAATACCAGAAACTGTTCTTTGCTACTGATCTGCTATAATCATCAGAGTATTCTAACAAATTTTTAACAAAAGTAACTTTATGCAGATTATCAGTATCATAAATTATTTTACCTGCAGATTTAATCATCATGTGCTTAATGAATGAGCACCGTTTACAACGGTTATTCTATCAGCTGCCGCATATCCAGCACCATCGTCTAATTTCTGAAGTTTTGAAATTGTACTTCAAAATAAGCATTATACCAGTCGTAAAACGCCTTGTGAATTTATAACCGTTCTTTGTTTGATGTTGTCCATTAGCTGGAGCTCTGATTACATCATCCAGCTGGAAGCGTACTAATTCATTTCTTTTTAAGTATTCGTTCGATCTGAAAGCCATTTTATATATTATTTTATTTTATTTTGATGCCCTGCCCAGAGATTAATCTGTTCAATATATCATCAGCACTCTCTCCGTTTCTTGATGCGTTGGCGCGTGAAGCAGGGGTTGACGCGTTAGCGCGTGATGGATGTTTTCCACCAGGAGGTCTTCCACTGGGAGGTCTTCCCTTTCTCATGTTAGCCAGTTTTTTCATGATCAAATCACCAGATTTTTCAGCCGCTTTTTTGCCTAATTTTTCCCCAGTATGAGAAATTCCTGCTTCCAGTGCTTTTTTCGCGACAGGTTTCGCGAATTTTTTGAAAACTGCTGACGCCACAGCCCTCATTGGTTTAAAAATATTATCCACAATGACACCTGTTCCTTTGTGTTTAAAAACAAACCACCCTAATTTGGGGTTATAATAACGAGAAAATTCATATTACTTCAATTTATTACTTTTTTTAATATTAACGAGAAAGCCGTATCGGCCCCATTCAGGTTGATAAGCCTTCTTTTTCCATCAGTGATATAGATTCGAATACTGCTTATTGTGTTTTTATTCACAGGATTATATGTTACTCTCATTGGTTCAAGAGTAAAACTATATGATGGCCGCAGAACAGATGTTGAAAAGGAATAAATGATATCAGTATCTTGACCATCAACAAGCGAATCATTTGTCAGATCACAATGAACGTTCAACATATCAGTATCTTGACTAAAATTTGGAACTCTGGGGCCAACATTAATTTCGTCCTTCAGAATTTTTTTTCAAAGCCAAGGAGGTCGTGAAAATTACTTTGGGTGAAATCCAGTTGATAATTTTCTTTCAGAGTGATCGTGACTCGAAAAGTTGTGGTATTGAAAGCCAGGCTGATTGGAAATTCATCAGGGCTTTGGCCCTCTTCCTTTCCAGTTGCTTTTTGAAGAAAAGCATTAATCTCTTCATAGGTCCAAACTCCAGCTGGGAAAGATATATCTTGAAATGTATTCCCATTATCAGAGCTGACCCTGATTAATTGATTATTGTATCCAGCATTGATATTAAACCACGTAAAACTCATATTGATAATTCTGTTAGGGCCAACAACATATTGCGCAATTGAGTCCAAAACAATTGGTTGATTAAATTTTGTTGTGAAATTTTCAGGTCTGTTGTTTTCTGTTTTAACAGAAAATGATGATAAGACAATCTCTCTTTCGCTTTCCATTTTATGTTTTGAAATAGTTTTTATAGATCTTCTCATGCTGAGCTTTATTGATCAATGCTTCTTACAAAAGAATGTCTAAAATTGCAACTCCAGTATATTTCTCATGTCAATGTTTGTATTTCCAGCTAAGATGGAGCCAATAATGACTTCAAGTTTCTTCCGAAGTTCTTTTGGGTCAGTGAAAAATGTTACATTTCCACCGGGGCCACGCCCGTATCTTTTTCTGACTCCAGAGGGCCTAAGCCCTGAGCCTTGAAATGTTTCTGCTTTCTTTTTGTAATGTTTTATGTATTCATTTTTAATTAATTCTTTAAATGAACGATCTATTCCTTGATGCTTTATCTGCTTTTGCTCTGCAGTTATTTCACCTTTTTTGAACTTTTCGGTAAAAGCCGCTTTGTAACCTTTCAACTGATTTCTTCTATGGTTTGCAGGGGTTAAAACGTTTTTCTCAAGAAAATTTTTTTTCTGTGTCGATGATAAATCTGAAGAACCTAAGGTTATTTCCACTGTATTATAACTGTAGAGATCCAAGTTAGCTAGTAATTTATTAGCTTCCTCTTCTTTCTCTTCATCTCCTTCATCGCCTGCCACAGCATAATGAGGAAATTCATCTTCTTCATATTCGGGTGGGTCATCTTCTGGTTTTTCACCTTCTCCTAACTCCTTCATTATTTCTGCATATGTTGGGGGGTTTGCTGGAATTTGTTTAGCTTCTTGCGGTGCAACAATCTCATCATCGAATAAACCTTCGACATCCATCTCATCAAATGGGTCGTCTTCTACCTGATAATCAATACCAGGTTTTTCTCCAATGACTTTCTTTTTCCTAAGTCTTGGAGGTCTCAAATTCGAAACAATAACATCATCTAATTTTGATGTTATGGGTTTAAACACTTTTTCATATTCTGTTTGGCTTGCTTGTTCGCCTAACTTTTTCTCGGTGATTGCATCATGAACGAAATTGATTTTTTCCCCAACTCGGATTTGCTTTTTGCAAGTTCTTTCCATTTTAGTAAACTCATTTTATTAAGAATAAATATAATTTGGGATGTAGAACAAGATGTAGAACATGATGTTAAACTTTTATTTATTTCAATACATAATGTTATATCATTGTTAAATCATTTCCAAATATTTTATTTTAATAACTCTTCTCTCAAAAAGGGGTAATAATACCCATAAATAAAGTACCATTTAATATTAGAACATGATGTTCCCTTTAAAAATGAAGATTCTAAACTATGATGCCAATGACCCCATCACGAATTATAGACAGTTATATCCTTTCATGCCAAATCAAAATTTCAGAATGCTCATCTGTGGCCCTTCGGGATCTGGAAAAACCAATGTTCTTCTGGATATGATTTTTCGGCTTTTATATTTCGATAAAATTTATCTTTATGCGAAAAATCTTGAACAATCAAAATATCAGCTTTTATTGAAAACATTTCTGCCTATGTCAAGAGAAGCTGGGTATGAAGTGATAGAAGCATCTCCAGATGAAATTATACCAGTTTCTGAATTATCCGATGATAATCAAAAACTGGTTATATTCGATGATTTTGTTTGCGAAAAGAACCAAAAGCCATTGATTGATTATTTTATCAGTGACAGGCATAAAAATTGTAGCGTTATTTATCTTTCGCAAAGTTATTACAAAACACCCAAAGATATCCGTTTGAATTGCTCGCATTTTTGCATCTTCGAATTTCCAAGCAACAATGAAATTTCTATGCTCTGCAAAGAGAATAATATCACCAAGGAAAAATATGTGAAGGCAACCAAGGACCCATATTCTTTTCTTTATATTGATAAGCCGAGGAAATTCATTTCCAAAAACTTTGAAAGTATATAAAAATGATGAGTTATTCAAATGGATTGTTGCCTGATAAAACAAGCCAATCAACTAATCAAAGAGGAAAAGATGGGCTGCCAGGTGTTGGTTTTAAATTAACGTTTTCAGGAGATTATGATATGCAAAACAAAAAAATTGGTGAATGTTGGTGATCCATCCGACCTGAAGGATGCAACGAACTGGGGAACTGCTAAAACACATTTTTTAAACTTGGATGGAAGTACGCATATGACTGGAGATTTAGACCTCAGAGGAAACA
Source organism: Cladopsammia gracilis (assembly GCA_022457155.1). Lineage (NCBI taxonomy): Eukaryota > Metazoa > Cnidaria > Anthozoa > Scleractinia > Dendrophylliidae > Cladopsammia > Cladopsammia gracilis. Next base: position 795,397 of record JAJGOT010000354.1, read on the forward strand.
AATTGATTCTTCCTGGAGAGATTGACATGAACAGAAAACGTATCACAAATATGGACACGGATGAAGACAATGATTTAAGTGCTGTGAATATGATCACTCTGAAAAGATATCATCCTGATGCTCCTAAACCTACACATGAAATGACTAAAGATATTGATTTGAAAGAACGTTTCAATGTTGTCCAATCAAAACAACAGACTTATCGTGATTTGGGAGCATATTATAACAATCTTGTTTCTTATAATGATGTCAGGACCATCTTTCTTTCCCGTAAAGAAATATTTCCAATGGAAACGGGATTGAATATGGGAAACAATTTCATTTGGAATGTGAAAGACCCTGAGGCAATTGACCAAGCAGTCAATAAAAAATATGTGGATGCTGAAGCAGCCAAAAAGCTTTCTTTGACAGGTGGAACAATGACTGGCATTTTGGATATGAATTCACAACAAATCAACAATATTGCAGCGCCACCTCTTGAACATCAACCCACAACAAAAGCTTATGTTGATGGTGTTGAAAGAGAACTTAATCTCAAGATAGGAAATGTGGCAGCCCTTAGATAGAATCAGAAGAGGAGCTCAAAAAATATGTTGATGTCTCGCATCTCACTTCAACTTCCCGCCCGAAAGATGAATTCCGGTATCTGATGGAAGATGTTGACCAATCCAGCTCTGAGCATGATATTACAGTAACTGGAATCAATGATTTTCCGGATTCTCCGCATCTTTTCAATAAAAAAGCTTATCATTTGACAATATTCAAAGACGACGGTAATCTATACTCTGGGAGACTTGGTTTCAATATGTTCCAACTGTCAGAGGGAGAATACACTATTTGCATTGAATTCTTTCCCGCTTTAATGAATAACGTGAGTGTTAACGTCGTGAGCACAAGCCTGAATATCAAAACAACAGACTTATCATGATTTGGGAGCACATTATAACAATCTTGTTTCTTATAATGATGTCAGGACCAGCTTACTTTCCCGTAAAGAAATATTTCAATGGAAACGGGATTGAATATGGGAAACAATTTCATTTGGAATGTGAAAGACCCTGAGGCAATTGACCAAGCAGCCAATAAAAAAATATGTGGATGCTGAAGCAGCCAAAAAGCTTTCTTTGACAGGTGGAACAATGACTGGCATTTTGGATATGAATTCACAACAAATCAACAATGTTGCAGCGCCAACTCTTGAACATCAACCCACAAAAAAAGCTTATGTTGATAGTGTTGATAGAGAACTTAATCTCAAGATAGGAAATGTGGCAGCCCTTAGATAGAATCAGAAGAGGAGCTCAAAAAATATGTTGATGACTCGCATCTCACTTCAACTTCCCGCCCGAAAGATGAATTCCGGTATCTGATGGAAGATGTTGACCAATCCAGCTCTGAGCATGATATTACAGTAACTGGAATCAATGATTTTCCGGATTCTCCGCATCTTTTCAATAAAAAAGCTTATCATTTGACAATATCCAAAGACGACAGTAATCTATACTCTGGGAGACTTGGTTTCAATATGTTCCAACTGTCAGAGGGAGAATATACTATTTGCATTGAATTCTTTCCCGCTTCAATGAATAACGTGAGTGTTAACGTCGTGAGCACAAGCCTGAATATCAATCAACAATCAACAACGAAGTTGACGAATCCAGGCGTGATGGGTTATACAAGATCCATCATCCACATGCATAAATGGAATATTTCTCCGCCTGAGTATATATATCTGGATCTGAAATGGCAAGGAACGTCGTCATCAGCTGCAAAAGGAGCTGCAAAGCTGATTATTTATGGTGTCAAGGGTTCTCATTCCGATGTTCCTACTGATGTTTATGATTTGCCTTTCATTTTTGAAAATCAAAAGATGGTCATGGAGACAGATTTGGATATGAATGGTCATCAGCTGATTGGAAATAAATCATCTTTTTTTCCTAAGTGGATTTATGGATGATCCGGCAATATATATCAAATTTAATGGTGATGATGATGATTTCATCATTCCTATTAAATGTAAATTAAAGACAGTTTTTGCTGAAATTTTGAATAAAAACCAAAAATTTTATCCACCCATTACTGTTGAAATTATGAAAAGAAATTTCACATCAACCACGACTGGGAGAAAACAAAAACTACAGACTGATCTCTCATTTAATGAATGGGATTATATACAAGTCAGACCCTTCATTCAAGGAAAATCAATGAAATTTAATTATAGAGTTTGTTTATTGTTTGAAGTTTAATCTCTCCACATAAAATGAGCTTTGAAATCAAAATTAATTCCGAAAAACTGAAAGAGATTGTACAAACTCTGAAGAAACTTTGTTCCTGCATAAAAAATGGGAAATAACCTGTTCCAATTCAATCATATCGATCCAAACCTTTCTGAGGACAAAGTTGATGAATTGAAAAAACTTTATGCTTTCTATCATAAACGCTGTTGGTGTTGCAGGCGTTTCAAGAAAATGAATCTTTTGTTGAGTCTTGGCTCGACAATTCTTGTCGTAACTGGCACAATCGTTGGAGGTGTAACTTTGAATCCAATTGTTTTGGGTGTAATCAATGGCGCAGGACTTTGCTTGAAGACTTTCCAGGAGATAAAAAACATTCAAAGAAAAATAGAAATAAGTCAATTTGCCATGACAAAATATGAGAATGTTTTGACCGCATTGAGATCTTATTTACAAGGTGATGACTTTGACTCTCAAGAATTTGTGCATGAAATGAAAGTGATTGATGGCATCGTTGCTGACTTATGCTCGAATATTTAAAAATATGAAAAAGATTATGAAAAGACTTTAAAATGAGTGATTCAAATTCAAATTCAAATTCGGATGGGTATGATTCTCAAGAATTGGATTTACATTGGGAACCAGAAGATGATGTTGAAGCAGATCCAGATTGGACGCCAGAAAATCCAGTTATGATTTGGGGTGATGATGTATCAGAATCAGAATCTGATGAAGGTTGAATTTCAAAAGGTTATCCTTTTGAAATTTCTTTTTACTTTGCAGGTACACAATCATCAACATCTTCATATTCATCAAAATAACTTTGCGGGTGAATTATGTCTTTAACAAGAACTTCTTTTCCCACAAGGGAAATGGTTTTGATATTGCTGAGAAAGACTTGTCTAAGTTTCATAATAATAATGCCTTTGAATGGAACCCCAATAATTGAATGTGGGTCAAGCTTCTTCTTTGATTTCTCTCCAACTTTTTGATGGAGGTAAAGGTAAAGTCGCACTCGGGCCACGATGGCCCACACGGCCGGAGCTTAACCCGGTTTCCGTAGCATGAAGCAACTAGGAATATTGCTACTCCCCCCTGGATGGGATGCTAGTCCATCGCAGGGTTACCCCCAGCATTTTGTCGCCGGTACCCATTTATACACCTGGGTGGAGAGAGACAGTGTGGAGTAAAGTTTCTTGTCTAAGGAAACAACACGACGGCAGAGACCAGGCTTCGAACCACTGACCTTCAGGTTGAAAGTCCGACGCGCTAACCACTAGACCACCGTGCCGCCCACTTTTTGATGGAAGAGGCAATTAATTTCCCCATTTTTGAGATAGAGTTTGGGATAGACTTTTAGAAAGTCATTTTGATCCTGCTTGAGAAGAACCAATGAATCGGGATGTAATTTGAGCTTTGGATTCATCTTCATGAGAGATGGTTTTGCTTTCTCGGCTAATGTTCTGATTCTTTGTTCAATTTGCTCAAACATCGTTATTTGGTCTTCATCTTCTACGGTGAAACCAATAGTAAAGTTGCTTTCTTTTCCTTCATTTTTGTGTTCCCATATCTTCATACGGCCTTCAACCATGATTTCAGCTGATTTACCTTCATATTCTATAGGCAAAGCAATGAAGGAAAACTTTCCTGATTTCTTTGTTACTGGTTCTGCGAGTGTGATCTTTTGGACATCATAATTTTCTTTGGTTATCATTTTAAAGGATAAGACAAAAAACAAACTTTTTTGAAATCAGGGTTTTAGACCTATTTCTTCTTCCAAATGGTGAAGGTAAAATTATCAATATCTAGAGTCCCATCACGATTTTTAGCCACCAGGGTGAAAGCATTGGAATCTGAGTTCAAGACAGAATAAATGTCTGGCTCCTGGACACCATATATATAAAACAACTCCTCGAAGTCGTCTACATTATCATATTCATCATATTTAGTTTTAGATACGTCGTCTTCAACAATCACTCGCATTCCCTTCGGTCATGAATTAATCTTTTTTTTCCAAAGGAAAGGGAACTTCTTCGTATCCATCTGTGAGTTCCATTAGCCTCATATCTGCTTTGAACTTTTTCCTGTCTACTCCTTCTGGTGGTAAATATGGTTTATCCTTCTTTTTAATCTTCATATACTCTATCCTTTTTTTCAAATTCTTAAGTTCTTTTTGACACTTTTCATTTTGCTCTTCAAATGCTCGTACATTGTTTTGTATTACTTCAGTCAGCAGATCCATAGTTTGAATACGAAACACTTGCCCATCACGTCGCCTCCTGAAATAGAGCCTCCCACTCTTAAGGGCACTATGAATTGTTTTTTTATTAACTTTCAGAGCCTTGGTTGCTTCGGTAATTGATTTGTAAATAGTCTCTGAGTTATCAGTTATAATCTTCATGGGCCTCAATTTAAAAGGGGTAATTTTTTTAATTTTTAATTTATTTTTTTGGAAATGATATAACAATGACATAACATTATGTATTTGAAATAAATAAAAGTTTTAAATATTAAATGGTCCTTTATTTATGGGTATTATTACACCTTTTTGAGAGAAGAGTTATATAATTTATTTTAATTTGGAAATGATATAACAATGATATAACATTATATTGCAATGATTTCAAAAAAAGTTTTAAATATTAAATGGTCCTTTATTTATGGGTATTATTACCCCTTTTTGAGAGAAGAGTTATATAATTTATTTTAATTTGGAAATGATGATATAACATTATGTATTACCAATGATTTCAAAAAAGTTTTAAATATTAAATGGTCCTTTATTTATGGGTATTATTATCCCTTTTAAGAGAAGAGTTATCAAAAATAAAATATTTGGAAATGATATAACAATGATATAACATTATATTGCATTACATTATAGTTGTATAAAACTTCACTCGCGTGGTCTTATGCAAATATGTTTGTGTATTTTTTGCAATTTTGATCTCTAAATCAGTTTCTCGGACAATTTTTATAAGCAGCAGGTGTATTTTATTTGGAAATCAGTCGTGCCAATTATTCTAGACGGAGAAAAAGTTGTTTTTGTGAACTTTTGTACGGTCTAAATGTACTGTGCAAACGGTCGCGTAAGTCTGTTTTTGAGAATTGCTAAAATCAAAAGATAGCCCGGTCGTCAATTTTATTCTTGTGCTTCCGACCTTTCACCTCAGTTAAGTTTATCATCGGCTTTCTGTTCAAAGAGCGACGCTGTTAGGCTCAGGCTATCTATATATATATTATTTCATAACACAATGAATCGGTATCTGTAAGCAAAGCTCCATACTTGGGTTTAATGTACCCATAATGGAAGTTAAACATCAGTGTCTTTGAGAGTTCAAGTATAGACATACCGCAAGGAATTGGTTTATTGAAAAACATCTTCCGTTTCATATGCACAGCAATTAAATTCTCATCAAAGATGGTGTGATGTTGGTACGTTGGTTTTGCAGCAAGTTTTTCTGCTTTTTTTCTTTCATTGACAAGTCTTATATCAACTCGTTTCCTTATGTTTTTCATTGTTTTACCAAAGATGGCATTATTCATTAATTTGAAGAAATCTTTTTTGAAATCATTCTCCCAGCTTGATGGAGTTTTATGTTGAAATCAATATATGGTTTCAACCAAGGTTCTTCTTTGAATGAGATTCCCCTGTGAATCTTTTAAAGTTTCAATCCAAACTTGCAAGCTTGTTTGAGGGCTCTATGATGAATGATATAATGTTTCTTATCTCTCAGATTGGGAATGAGTTTTTCTACCTTATTCACAAACAATCTTTCCGGGGCAAAGGGATAGTCATTGTGCAAATCATGCAATTCTTGTGGATATTCCAAGTCAACCTCAAGGACACAAGGAATATTTTCCCAATTCTTGAAGTTTTTCATCCAACGAAAGTTGCCTACAGGAAGAGGCTGCGTCATTGCCCAAGAATATTTGGCGATTTGATATCATTGAAGTTCCTCCTCTGATTCCATGCTCGAAAAACAGGAGCATATCTGGATCACTCAACAATTCTAACTTTGCTTCTGATTTCTTTAATCCAGCATCAAAGGAAAGACCTGGTGCTGTGTAATACCATGCTGGATCCAATGCATAGTTTTCCATGCAAACATTTCCGAGTTCTTCGAAAACATCTGCAAGCAACAATACATCTGTTTTCAAATATAAATCATGGTATTCTCCCAGATTTGTGATATTCATTTCTTTCCAAACCTTTTGGGCATGTTCATAGTCTTTGTCAGATATTCGCGATTCATTAATCAAGGAATAGAATGCTTCTTGAGGAGGCAGTTGTGTTTCTTGGAATTTCTGAATGGAATCCATATAATCATATGGATAGGCTCCTTTTCTGGAAAGAAGATCAGTTTTTTCACCAAATTCTTTCCTGGTTTCTTTCAGTTTTTCTTCTCCCGATGTTTTCAAATTCCTTGAAAGATTATCAAGTGAAGATGCCATGAATTTCATGGAATCAATGTATCTCAATTCATGATTAATGGCAACTGTTTTTCCATCCTTGTTAGTGAACTGACCCACAACAATGTTCTTTGAAAATGAAATATATTTTTCTTCATTATTTGGCAAACATTTGATATCTCCTGGTGTTCTGCCAAGATTCTTCACAAAAAGATATGCATCATATCCAGTAAGATTATGAAAAATAACAGGAGTGAAAGTTGGTTTCCTGAATTGAAGATTGCATTTGTTATGTGCTGCTCCTCGATACTTTCCTGTGAAATGACAATGATCCCGGACTTTTTTGTTGGTCTCTGTAAATTCCTCCTTGCAAATCCAACATAGGGTTTCTAACTCAAACTGTTCTTTATCTATTTTTGTGAATATCATCTTCTTGTTGTTGTCAAATTTGCTGTAAATGTCTTGAACTGTTTCTATGAGTTTATCTACAAATATTTGTGCAACATCATCCTCGGGTGTTTTAGCCCGGTAAAGAACAGGATCAAGAATTAAAACTGAATAATCAAAGGGAACAACTTTAAAACAGAAGCCACAAGGCTTATGCTTTTGAAATTGATTTGTGAAACTCTTTCCAGATTCCGGTACACAATCACTTATGGGTTCATTACATGCTTCAAAGTCAGCATAGATCACAAATGGAACTCTGACAGATCTATTATGATGTTTGAATTGAAGATCACCTTTTTTAGGCATTTCAATCTTGATAGCTTCATTGCTACCACACAGTTCGTCATGCGTTTCCAAGGTTTTTTAATCGGAAAAGTGATTGAGGCACCGCAAACAAAATTCTTTGCGACCATGATGATTGTTGACTTGAGCTGAAAGAAGACGGTTTAAACTTTTTACCATTGTATAGTGCTGAATTCCATCCTTTTCAAGAAGAAGCAATACTATATTATGTTCTCTTTTAAATTTTGAAATCCTCAGGGGATAAACATCCAATTCATACCCAAGAACATTAACAGCAATGTCTGGATTTATTTTCTCAAAATGATCGATTTCTTTCAAAGTTGTTGGGAATTTAATTCCTTCCCAATTCAATTCACGTGATTGAAGTCTTAATTCAAAAGTAATTCTCTCTGGATGACTTTCAACGGGATAAAGAGCCCTTGTAACACTCCATTTGAAACATTTTTCATCTTCATTTTTCATATTAATAATTGCCTTCTTGCTTGCAAGTGTTGGAGGAAGTTTAATCCAAGAATTACCATGAAGTGGTACATAATCAACAAAATGAATCTCAAGATGGTTAACATATTCAAACTGCCAATTAGATCCCATCATTTGAAACGTTGCCATTGCTTCAAAAACAATGGCAATCATTGTATTAAGAAGGGCTTTTTCATTCGTTGCTTCCAAGTTGATCTCAATATCTGAATGAAAAGGAGCATCCCTTTCAATGACTTCTCCAGTCCTCAAATTTCTTCGGCTCATTCTACAGGAAAGAATCAACTTTTGTGCCTCTGTTTTCTCTCAAGAGTTTCAAGACTTGACCAGAAACTCTCTGGAAATAATCTCTTGGTGCCAACCCTCTTCTTCCTTCAATCACATATTGTCTTGAAAACTTTCTCAGGGCTGATGGTCCTTCAGTGACTTTGAAATCTTCTTTGTAAAGATTAGCAATCCTTTGTTGGAAATCGGAAATCATTCTTGAAGCTCTCTGACACATGCTTCAACCAATCCCACCATTCATTGCAGGTGTTTTGGAGATGGGGGTGGCGGCGCAAACGCCGGTTGATAAGTTGTGGGTTGAAGAACTGGGGTTGAAATTGATGGATTTGGTGCATCCAAAGGATTGGATGTAGCTCCATCCAAAAGACGTAATAAATCATCTCTTCTTCTTGCATAACTACGGCCAGGAATGTTTCTTTCTCTAGCCAATTGTCTTCGTTCTGAAACTTTCATTTGATCCATTTTAGATAAATATATATATATATATATATATATATATATTATATAGAAAATGAAAGTGGAAATCAAAGCTATTGATATGGAAGAACAAATACAGTATTTAATAATTTAACAAAAGCAGCAAAAGAATGTGGAATCAATCTTAGTACTCTCCAATATGCAATCAGTCGTGGGAAGCCTTCCATAAAAAGAAGAATGAATAAAAAAGTTTTTTTCATCAAAGCGTCGAATATCCCAAAAGAAATTATTGTTGAAGGAGAAAAATTCACCTCAATCAAAGATGCAGCAGATGCTTTCCAAGTATGGCCAACAACACTTGCTTATGCTCTGCGAAATAATAACCCATGTATCAAGACAAGAAAAGATGGAAAGATAATAAACATATCGTCTTTTAGTAGTATAAAAAGGAGACTTGAAAGCCAAAACACAAAAATCCAAAGCCCCCACCCCTCTAAAAACATTGATTGAGTTTGATAAAGCAGTCCCCAATTAATAATAATATTTAAACGCATTCAAACTCGGCGCAGCCGGACTAGCACAGATATTGCTTGTGATTTGGGATTTGAAATATGAGTTAGAAAGGCTTGGAGATTTTCTGAACCCACGAAACAGTTTGATATATTAAGTTAGCTCGAGGCATAACATAATATCAAGTCAGCTATCGTTAGATTTAACGTAACACAATAACACATTATCTTAGAGATTCAGGGACAGTGGATAACACACGAATGTGTTACGTTAAAAATCAACGTAACACAATAACACATTATCTTTGAGATTCGGGGACAGGGAATAACACACGAAATGTGTTACGTTAAAAATCAGCATTAAATTATTTCATTTTCATTTTTTTAAGTGTGTTAAGTTGAAAGTTAACAATAAAAAACTTTTAGCGTCAGATTTAACATAGGGAAATGAGGTTTGTTGAAGTAAATCAATGTTTTTAGAGGGGTGGGGGCTTTGGATTTTTGTATTTTGGCTTTCAAGTCTCCTTTTTATACTATTAACCCAAAGACGGTGTCCTTAGGTATGTGAAAAGGAACTATCGACGAGTGTCTGCTTTCGCGGTTCCCTGATCTCAGTTCTCTTAAGATATCCAACACCTTGGAATCGAAATGACTAGTTCCTACATACACTTCGCTTTTATTTAGGTCAAGCACATTTAATGTACATATTTACAATGTACATACTTCAATTAGTATATATTAGTATATATTAGTTTAGTAGTATACACGACCTCACAAGCTTTTGAACTTTAACTCTTATCGTGTTAAAATAAAGGTTTTATGTTATGTTATAACCATGAAAACCGAACCTATTTTGCGAGAAATTGTCTCAATATTGTTTACTGTCAATTCACGGGGGTTATTTTAGACTCTGTGGACCCCGCCGGAATATTATAGGTGTCCATGTCCCCTTAAGGGAGGTGTCCGCTTACGGGAGGTTAAAAATGTAGTGTTGGAGAGGATAAATCGCTGGGATCACGGTTTGGTGTCCGCTTAAGGGAGGTGTCCGCTTACCGGAGGTGTCCGTAAGTAGAGGTTCGACTGTAGCTTTAAAATGAGAATTTGAAGTTAAAAATTAGTAGATGGTCAAGCACATTTAATGTACATATTTACAATGTACATACTTCAATTAGTATATATTAGTATATATTAGTTTAGTAGTATACACGACCTCACAAGCTTTTTAACTTTAACTCTTATCGTGTTAAAATAAAGGTTTTATGTTATGTTATAACCATGAAAACCGAACCTATTTTGCGAGAAATTGTCTCGATATTGTTTACTGTCAATTCACGGGGGTTATTTTAGACTCTGTGGACCCCGCCGGAATATTGTAGGTGTCCATGTCCCCTTAAGGGAGGTGTCCGCTTACGGGAGGTTAAAAATGTAGTGTTGGAGAGGATAAATTGCTGGGATCACGGTTTGGTGTCCGCTTAAGGGAGGTGTCCGCTTACCGGAGGTGTCCGTAAGTAGAGGTTCGACTGTAGCTTTAAAATGAGAATTTGAAGTTAAAAATTAGTAGATGGTCAAGCACATTTAATGTACATATTTACAATGTACATACTTCAATTAGTATATATTAGTATATATTAGTTTAGTAGTATACACGACCTCACAAGCTTTTTAACTTTAACTCTTATCGTGTTAAAATAAAGGTTTTATGTTATGTTATAACCATGAAAACCTAACCTATTTTGCGAGAAATTGTCTCGATATCGTTTACTGTCAATTCACGGGAGGTTATTTTAGACTCTGTGGACCCCGCCGGAATATTGTAGGTGTCTGTGTCCCCTTAAGGGAGGTGTCCGCTTACGGGAGGTTAAAAATGTAGTGTCGGTGAGGATAAATCGCCGGGATCACGGTTTGGTGTCTGCTTTAGGGAGGTTTCCGTAAGTAGAGGTTCGACTGTAGCTTTAAAATGAGAATTTGAAGTTAAAAATTAGTAGATGGTAGATGGACACCATAATATTCCATTACTATTGGTGTTTATGTTGCAGGTAAAATCCGTTCTCAGGTTGAATCAGTATTCAATCTAGGTTAAATGTGTACCCAGTATTCTATCTAGGTAAGCTAACCCTAACTAACCCTTGTTAACTCTAACACAAAGCTAACCATCACACTATTGGCTATATGTATCTTTGCGCTAGTGGTGATGGTTAGCCTTGTGTTAGAGTTAACTAGGGTTAGTCAGGGTTAGCTTACCTAGATAGAATACTGGGTACACATTTAATCAAGATTGAATACTGATTCAACCTGAGAACGGATTTTACCTGCAACACTTACTCCATTTCTTCTTTAAACCTCTTAAAATTTCACTGAAATTCACGTGCACTCCTGCCTTAATGTTTACGGATGGAATGTCAAGTTGAAAAAAGTTATTAATATAAAAGCAAAGACCGATACAACGTGGGTAAAATTTTTAAAGGTGTACTATATTTCGGCTGGCCAAACCAGCCTTCTTCAGGTACAATGAGGTAAAATTTACATTGGCTTTTTATATATAGTTGACATGTATACGTAACAACAATAATACGTAAGGCTACGCCTAGAAAAATAACAATGATGGACAGAAATATGATTAGGAGGAGAGAAAATGTTCGGCGGCTGTAGTAGGCTCAGACTTGGTATTACGATTATCTATGGTACGGCGGTGTTCATTAAATCTATCTTTAAAGCGTCGTTTAGTCTCTCCAATGTATTGTAAATTACAGCTGTTACATTGAATCATGTAGATTAAATGTTTGGTGTCACCGGCCAGGTTAGATTTGATAGTGCGCATTTCTTTCTATTGCTTGTGTGACCGTATCTAACCGTATCTAACTGACTCGGCTGCAGTGGCGCATCTCCATAACGACCTTGAATATTTACATTTGCGTGTTTTCAAGTAACAATCTGACAAGGTTTTCGTGACCGTTTTGACAAGTCAGTGGTGTATATCCATCACTGTTATGAATATTTACATCAGCGTTGTGTTCAAGTAACAATTTGACGAGGTTTTCACGACCGTTTTCAACTGACAAGTGCAGTGGTGTATCTCCAAAGGAATCTTGAATATTTACATGTGCATTGTGTTTGAGTAACAATTTGAGGAGGTTTTCGTGACCGTTTTCGACAGACCAGTGCAGTGGTGCATATCCATCGTTACCTGGAATATTTACAGCCGAATTGTTTTCAAGCAACAATGCAACGAGGTTTTCGTGACCGTATTTGACTGACCAGTGCAGTAGTGTATATCCATCACGATCCTGAATATTTACATCTGCATTGTTTTCAAGTAACAATCTGACGTGGTTTACGTGACCGTGTCCGACTGACAAGTGCAGTGGTGTATCTCCATAACAATCTTTGATATTTACATTCGCATTGGTTTCAAGTAACAATTTGACAAGGTTTTCGTGACCGTTTTCGACAGACAAGTGCAGTGGTGTATCCCCATCACGATCTTTAATGTTTACATCCGCGTTGTTTTCAAGTAACAATTTGACGAGGTTTTCGTGACCGTTTTCGACAGACAAGTGCAGTGGTGTATATCCATCACAATCTTTAATATTTACATCCGCGTTGTGTTCAAGTAACAATTTGAAGACGTTTTCGTGACCGTTTTCGACAGACAAGTGCAGTGGTGTATATCCATCACAATCTTTAATATTTACATCCGCGTTGTGTTCAAGTAACAATTTGAAGACGTTTTCGTGACCGTTTTCGACAGACAAGTGCAGTGGTGTATTTCCATCACAATCTTTAATATTTACATCCGCATTGTGGTCAAGTAACAATTTGACGAGGTTTTCATGACCATTTTCGACAGACAAGTGCAGTGGTGTATTTCCATCACAATCTCTAATATTTACATCTGCGTTGTGTTCAAGTAACAATTTGACGAGGTTTTCGTGACCGTTTTTGACAGACAAGTGCAGTGGTGTATATCCATCACAATCTTTAATATTTACATCCGCGTTGTGTTCAAGTAACAATTTGAAGAGGTTTTCGTGACCGTTTTCGACAGACAAGTGCAGTGGTGTATTTCCATCACAATCTTTAATATTTACATCCGCATTGTGGTCAAGTAACAATTTGACGAGGTTTTCATGACCATTTTCGACAGACAAGTGCAGTGGTGTATTTCCATCACAATCTCTAATATTTACATCTGCGTTGTGTTCAAGTAACAATTTGACGAGGTTTTCGTGACCGTTTTCGACAGACAAGTGCAGTGGTGTATTTCCATTACAATCTTTAATATTTACATCCGCGTTGTGTTCAAGTAACCATTTGACGAAGTTTTCGTCACCGTATTTGACTGAACAGTGCAGTGGTGTATGTCCATCACTGTTATGAATATTTACATCCGCGTTGTGTTCAAGTAACAATTTGACAAGGTTTTTGCGACCGTTTTCAACTGACAAGTGCAGTGGTGTGTCTCCAAAGGAATCTTGAATATTTACATGTGCGTTGTGCTCGAGTAACAATTTAAGGAGGTTTTCGTGACCGTTTTCGACAGACCAGTGCAGTGGTGCATATCCATCGTTACCTAGAATATTTACAGCCGAATTGTTTTCAAGGAACAATGCAACGAGGTTTTCGTGACCGTATTTGACTGACCAGTGCAGTAGTGTATATCCATCACGATCCTGAATATTTACATCTGCATTGTTTTTAAGTAACAATTTGACATGGTTTACGTGACCGTGTCCGACTGACAAGTGCAGTGGTGTGTCTCCATAACAATCTTTGATATTTGCATTCGCATTGTTTTCAAGTAACAATTTGACAAGGTTTTCGTGACCGTTTTCGACAGACAAGTGCAGTGGTGTATCCCCATCACGATCTTTAATATTTACATCCGCGTTGTTTTCAAGTAACAATTTGACGAAGTTTTCGTCATCGTGTTTGACTGACCAGTGCAGTGGTGTATCTCCATCACAATCTTTAATATTTACATCCACGTTGTTTTCAAGTAACAATTTGACGAGGTTTTCGTTACCATTTATGACTGACCAGTAAAGTGGTGTATATCCAAGACGATCTTGAATATTCGCATCAGCACCATGCTCTAAAAGCACGCGAGCGGCCATGTAGTGGTTCCAAAATGCCGCCAAATGTAAAGGTGTTGCTTTGTCATCAGTTCTTTGAGCATTAACGTCGGCACCAAGATCAATGAGGATCTTGATGAACATACTTGGGGCTGATGGACTCGCACTCAACAGAGGTGTGCGATTGTCTAATGCTGGAATATTTATATCCATTCTGTAGTTTAATACAAGCTCTACAGCCTGTTCTGTATTTTCACCGCATTTACACCAGTGGAGGACCGTTAATGTGTTTTCGTTTTCAACCTCTTCTTGGTAAATTTTATTGATCTTCGTATGACCTGGTCCCTTTTTTCTCTGACTTAAGAGAATATCACCTTTTCTTGTTGTCTTTGAGTTCATTTCTTTTACAAAGTTATCGAGAAAAACACGTGCTTTGGAAACAATGCTATCTTCCCCTTTAGAGAGAGCCGCCTGCAGGCGATTAAAGCCCGATCGTGTATCCACGTGCAAAAAAGCCTTCTTTGAAAGTGTTTTAAGACTAAGCTGCAATGAAAACGTTTAACTGGGTGAGGGAAATAGTACATATCAGGTGTAATTAATTGCAGATAATTATTTATTGATAAAAGAAACTTTGCTGCGAAAATAAGCCGACCGGTACTTAGACGCAAATACGTATCAAGAACACTTACACATTCCTAAGTGTAGCAGATATACGCTTCTCCTGTTAAAAGCCCCTAAAAAGCTCTAACAACATTAAGACTCGCTTATAACCGTGAATTTATGGTACTTTGTAACCATAAAAATGAACAATTTTAGAAAAGAATATGACAATAGACCGTTTTCATAATTACGTCACATACTACAACTACCAGCATTCCTTGCGCTAAGCGTGGGAGTCTCGCGCGGACCTTTGTGCGAACCTTCGCGCAAAACACGAACACTGGCAAAATAAACATGGAGGCCACTTCCGATACGAAAGTAGAAATTGAAAATAAAAATTTAAAACCAAACCACGAACCACTAAGAATAAAAGAAAAAGGAAGAAAGAGTAAGAGAAGAAAAGAAAAATATACTTGATCACACGACTTGAACGAAAAAAGGCGCGAAAAAATGTTGCCGTTTGTCGTTGCTCACCTTGGCAAAGCTGTTCAAACGCACGGTGAAACCGCTCGATCTGGAGAAAATGAACAAGGACATTTTTAATTTGTGAAAATGCCTTCTTATAATTGGCTTTGAAATATAGTATGAGATGCTTTATACTTCTCGAAATTGTTCCTAAACGTTGTTTGAAGCAGATTGAAACCGAAAGATCTCACCATTACGGCTGTAGGAACTAAATTGAGCAAGTTAATTTGTAAGCTTAAGCTTATCTTTTCGCACCGTCGGCTGTTATCAGTGCGAGTTTTGTCGAACTCAGTGGAGAAATTATTTATGAACTGGAACAGAGACTCTCTCTGCAGCTCAAAAGCCGTTGTTAATTGAGGAAAGAACAGCTCATATTTGGTCTAAAGATGTGGGTTCTTTAAAGCGAATGGTCGATGTCAAAACAACAACAAGAACAAATGAACGTTTAAAAACATGGTTTTTGGAAAGGTTGGTGCTGAAGTAGACTGAAAAGCCACATCGAGTGCAGGTAACGATTTCTTTAACGTTAATTTGTGTCCAAATGTATTAATTTTTATAAGACTGCATTGATGGTAGTTCTTTCAAATCGGACAGCTTTTCGCTCTGTTCAGCCGCATACTTGTTCATTCTGTTCAGTTTATTTTTCAATTCTGAATTGAACTCCACGATTCTCTGCCATTTTATAGCTGTATTTTATGTAAGTCTGTCGCTGTTTTATAAAAGGTAGACTTTTCGTAGAAAACCTCGGTTTGTGAGATACTGTTTATAAGAATGTTAGTCATTATTCAGATTATTTAAGCTTAATAAGAAATTGTAAACACATTGCGCCGGAAAGATAAGAAACTTAAATAAAAAGCTTATATAAAAGTTCTTACAAATCTTATTGAAAACCATGTCATGTGAAGGTAAAACTAATACGTTCCAGTATCTAAATACAGTGTGAAATTGTAATTAAAACTGTCAAAATAAGCCACACGATTCGTGAAATTTCGATTCGTGAACTATAAACACGTACGCGTCACAACACGAAAGCGTGAAAGACGTTAAAGTTATCTTGAAAACTAGGCTTTTCAATCAACTCAGCTTATCTAAAAAACAACAAAATACTTTTCTTCTGGTTCTTTTTCTTTAAATAACGACCCAGGCACGTCTTCATCAGAAAGTCTAAGAGACATTCCGCGAAAGGTCACATATTTTGCGCGAAGGTTCGCGCGAGACTCTCACGCTATTCACAAGGAATGCTGGTAGTTGTAGTATGTGACGTAATTATGAAAACGGTCTATTTGCGAGAGATTTTAACCGAAACAAAAAGACAAGTTTGTTGCCTGTGAATTGTTCGTGGTAGCTGAATCGGCACCCCAGTAAAACTCCAGCCATTTCCTTGTGAAAACATCTCATTGCCAGTCGGCTAGTATTTCCTTTATCCCTGGGGATTCTTTGGAAAATCACAAGGAGGAAATAACTTTATATCTTACCGGTTGTTGATAACTTGGATTTGCATTACTCCTCAAGAGCAACTGCACTATGGACTGGTGATTGTGGTGTTCAGCTTTTTGCAGAGGTGTACGTTGAAACTAAAATCACAGAGAAAACGATGTCAACACAGAGAATTATATTTTAATTTAAAATTAATAGAATAGAGTCAAACTTCTCTTTTATGGACACCTGTAATAAGGACCCATCTGCAATAGGGACACCTGTAATACGGACCCATCTGCAATAGGGACACATGTAATAAGGACCCATCTGCAATAGGAACACCTGTAATACGGACCCATCTGCAATAGGGACACATGTAATATGGACCCATCTGCAATAGGGACACCTGTAATAAGGACCCATCTGCAATAGGAACACCTGTAATAAGCACCCATCTGCAATAGGGACACCTGTAATACGGACCCATCTGCAATAGGGACACCTGTAATAAGGACCCATCTGCAATAGGGACACCTGTAATACGGACCCATCTGCAATAGGGACACCTGTAATACGGACCCATCTGCAATAGGGACACCAGTAATAAGGACCCATCTGCAATAGGGACACCTGTAATACGGACCCATCTGCAATAGGGACACCTGTAATACGGACCCATCTGCAATAGGGACACCTGTAATACGGACCCATCTGCAATAGGGACACCAGTAATAAGGACCCATCTGCAATAGGGACACCTGTAATACGGACCCATCTGCAATAGGGACACCTGTAATACGGACCCATCTGCAATAGGGACACCTGTAATAAGGACCCATCTGCAATAGGGACACCTGTAATACGGACCCATCTGCAATAGGGACACCTGTAATAAGGACCCATCTGCAATAGGGACACCTGTAATACGGACCCATCTGCAATAGGGACACCTGTAATACGGACCCATCTGCAATAGGGACACCAGTAATAAGGACCCATCTGCAATAGGGACACCTGTAATACGGACCCATCTGCAATAGGGACACCTGTAATACGGACCCATCTGCAATAGGGACACCTGTAATACGGACCCATCTGCAATAGGGACACCTGTAATACGGACCCATCTGCAATAGGGACACCTGTAATACGGACCCATCTGCAATAGGGACACCTGTAATAAGGACCCATCTGCAATAGGGACACCTGTAATACGGACCCATCTGCAATAGGGACACCTGTAATACGGACCCATCTGCAATAGGGACACCTGTAATAAGGACCCATCTGCAATAGGGACACCTGTAATAAGGACCCATCTGCAATAGGGACACCTGTAATAAGGACCCACCTGCAATAGGGACACATGTAATACGGACCCATCTGCAATAGGGACACCTGTAACAAGGGCCCATCTGCAATAGGGACACCTGTAATAAGGACCCATCTGCAATAGGGACACCTGTAATAAGGACCCATCTGCAATAGGGACACCTGTAATACTGACACCTTTGTAATACGGACACCTCTATAATACAGACATCTTGTAATACGGCCCCTCTGTAATAGCAACACCTTTATAATACGGACACCTCTGTAACACTGACACCTATGTAATAAGGACACCTGTAAAAAGAACACCTCAATAATGCGGACACGTCAGTCTATAACGGGGACACCTCCCTTCTACGGGTACTGTTGTTCACTTGGTCATGAAGAGACCAAATTCATATAAACTCAGCCTCTATAATACGACTACCCACGTAATACGGACACTTTGGTCTGTCCCTATGGCTCGACAGTACATTTACAAGGGGAGAATGTTTTTACAAAACACAAATAGTTACAGTTGATGTGCGAGGTCTATGTGGAGCTTAATGGCGTTTTAACCACTGTTGTGAGGACATTTTTTGGAGAAGAGGAAATGTAAACCTCACAAGAGACGAGGCAAGTAT
This sequence comes from Cladopsammia gracilis, assembly GCA_022457155.1. Lineage (NCBI taxonomy): Eukaryota > Metazoa > Cnidaria > Anthozoa > Scleractinia > Dendrophylliidae > Cladopsammia > Cladopsammia gracilis. The sequence continues at coordinate 814,053 of JAJGOT010000354.1, forward strand.
TGGTCAAATCTCATCAGTTATCTAGTGGAAATTTCGGCCAAGATTCTCTAAGTGCCCTTTTGGGGCAGTGATTAAAAAGGGTTTTAAAAAATAAGCTCCCTTATAAACTCACTCTATCTAACGCGTTGATATCTGCACCATGTTCTAACAACAGTTTAACAACAGATTCCTGTCCATACCAGCAGGCAAGGTGAAGAGGAGTCAAAGAAAACTGAAAACAAGAAATAATGAACTGAAGCATTAAAAAAGTCTTAAGGAAAGGATTCTCACTAAGTGATAACACTGGTGTAAAATCTCCCACTTGAAATGGACAAAGTCTTACATTAGATTCCACTTAACCAAAATTCCATAACAAGTTAAGAAAGCTTCGTCCCCTTTAGCTAAGTTGCTTTATTCTCATAAATTTGTACACCCAAATTGAAGAGTATCCTGCGTGCACTGCAGATGCCTCTTATTTTTGTGGCTACTGGTATGTAATACCAGTAGCTACATAATGTCATTGGGTTGTAAGTAAGTAAGTAAGTCCGTAAGTCCATAAGATGTAAGACCGGAAGTAATGTAATTTATGTCAGTTTCGACCGTGGAGTTGCTGAAAAAATGCTTCCACGAGTCACTCTGTAGGTTTTCCTGACCATGTGGCGAATTTGGAATAGTTCCATAAGCGTTTTCCCTCTGGAATCGTTAGTAAAAATATTTATCGAGTGTGTAACAGCCGCCATCTTGGAGAAATGACGTCAATTCCTTAAATAAATAATTTTACGGGTTCTGTTAACGATTTGCTTCGCTAGTCCAGTAGATTGTTCTGTTGAATATATTGCGTAGTCGTATGCGCAGGTTCGACTCCCGACCGAAGTCAAACTTTTTTTTCCTTTTTTTTTTTTCTTTCCAAGACAACCTTTATTTTTTTTTCTTTTTGTCGCTAAACAAGCCTGCAGGCCGCATTACCATCAAGCGTTTTTAAAATGTCAATCCCGTCGATGTAAACTCGCAACATAAAGACCGTGGGGAGCCCACTGGGGATGAGAATACGATGATGATCCAATATGTTGTGCGATGTTTACCAATGTTTCTTCTTCATCATCTTCGTGAATCTTCAGCGTTTATGGCGAACGACGATAAACTTCAACGATTGTCGTCATCTATCGGAAGTTATTGACTTTCTATTGATTAACGTTGCATGCGTCTTTTCACATGAAAACAGATAGCGTAACTTAATATCTTTGACTCCAAGAATTAACATTTTCTTTGTTATTACTACAAAATCTTCTTTTACACTCTGCTACGCATTCTATACCCTACATAGCTGTTTCTAACATGGTATGTGGATACAAGTATTATTAATCTTTCACAAAAAGTTTCAAGTTTTAACGATGTTTTGCTTCCGATTTACAAAGGTTTTAAATGTGTCACGCAATTCGTCACGCTATTTCAGATAAGCCGTGAAAATAAACAAACTTGAATCAGCTGAAAGTTATTGTTTGCATTATAAGTGCTTATAAGCCGACTTAATGGAGCTTATAACAAATACAATATTTTTTTATTTGATTTTTGGTGTAATTAAGACTTTGAATTTTTGGCCGCCATCTTTGTGCCCCTGAGTGGGGCACAAAGATGGCTGCTCCATACATTTCTTACTAAAAATGTCTAATACTCGTTCGCCTTTAACTCTTGAACGAAATGCTTAGGCGCTTCAAAATTTGGCCAAGATGTGTAGTTTTAAACTCTCTGCAATTCCATAAACATTCCATAACATTTGTCTACTTCCCGACTCTTTCCATACCCGCGGCAGCAATTGTTTAGTGAAAAACTCAGGCAAAAATTATCTGCCAGTCATTACCCACAAATTATGCTTCCTGTAAACCACATACACTCCCGCAAGTGCCTATTTTTCAACTTTCTCACCAGTAACAGTAGCCACATGCACTCCTTGAGTGCCTATTTTTTCCCTCTTCCGAAAGGAAATTAGAGACGTCAGGATAAACGGAAGGAAGATGATAACTACGTTTCATTAAGTTGAATTCTAAAAAAAAATACAACAGAAAAAGAAGTCACAACCCTACACTACATTTAAACAAAATTGAATGAGAACAAAACCTCATCTTTTTGTTCCACATCTTCACCGCTTTCAAGAAGCATTTTAACAGTTTCATATTGTCCACTGATCGAAGCTTTGTGCAGAGCACCTCTGGAGGCCTGTTTGAAAAACATGCATTAATCTTGAAGTAAATAAGGATATCACATGTATAAAATCACGTTAATAATATCTCCATCCATTAGCCTGGCTATACGCCTTTCTGTCTGGCCCATTTTTGGGTAAATACACCCAACACAGGTAAATGTTACATTCAAGGATTTTGACCGTGTCGCGTATAAAGCCCCATACAATGCTCACTTTAAATACAAAGTAACCAAACCTGCATACTAATTTTTATTCTTATAAAATGGAAAAACACAAAAAATTGTAATTTCTTCAACAGAGTAAATAGAGACACGATACTGCACTTTAAACGCAAAATGACCGATGTTTATAAACGCGCATTACCCCTGCTACCATTTTGCTCTACGAAACTGCCGATAGTTGTATAATATTAAAGTGCACCTAACCCCCAATTTTTTTTCCGCTTAATCAACTCTATGTACGTTGAAAAGTCGAATAGTGAAAAATTTCTTTTTTTTAACGTCGCGATAGCGAGTTACAGAGATTTGAATTTACAAAATGCTAATTTGATGAAGTCAATTCGGGAATTTGCTAGCCTGCGTAGCAGGCGCATGAAAATAATGGGCGCAAGAAAGAACGGGGCGCGCGAGCGAGACACCCTCGCGTGTCTCCCTCGCGCGATTTTCATGCGCCTGCTACGCAGGCTACGAATTTGCCATCATTTCTACGTCAACTAACAGTACGCTGTATGCAGCTTAAGGAAAATCAATTTGAGAAATACTAAATATAAACTGTGGATAGTCAATTGATTCGTAAAAAATATTACTTAGAGGTAAAAACAAGTAGTTGTATAATAAATGAGTCCCAAATTGACGTCATCTTATTAGCATTTTATAAATTCAAATCTCTGTATAACTCACCAACGCGACGTTAAAAACAAGAAATTTTTCACTATTCGACTTTTCAACGTACATAGAGTTGCTTAAGCGGAAAAAAATTGGGGTTAGGTGCACTTTAAGAAGACATTGGCCTCCAAAACAGAGTCGGGGATTTTCGAAATTCGCTTTAGTTTTAAAGTAAAGGTGCGATTGCAAAAAGGATCGGATAGAAAACTATATGCAATCTTCAAATCGCTTTATTTTGTTTTTAAAAATAAATAACCCCGACACGGTTTTAGAGGCCAATATCTGCTTAACAGCACGCAACTATCAAAGAAATGTTTAAGGAGCTTTTCTGTTCCATTTCAGCTGTTCGACATTACTGTTTGAAATTCAAGCCATCAAAGTGCTCAGTAGAAAGGAGGCGTGTCCCACACATTTATTGCGTCGCTCCGAGTTCAACACAAGTGTCTCAGTATTATTTTCTTTGGAATGGAAGGGATGTAGGGCAGCATTCATATGGCATTTTTGCAGTTTATGCACAACTCAAGTCTATTTGTGATCCAGTTTTAACACAAAGAGAGCACTCTAAAATATTTTGCCAGCTGAACTTACTTTGGCCTTCTCAGCTCTAGCCATCCAGCTTAGGTCTTCCTGTCTCTTGTCCTGAATATTAAAAAAAGGAAAACATTGACAACTAACTTGCAATAATTTAAAAGCGATGATAAATGCCTTTGAAACTGAACAATTATTTACTGTAAGAGAAGTACGGTTTTATTACCATGCAATATTCAGTGTATGAGCGCCCTGATGACTTGGCATACTCACACTTGTTCATATAGTGAATGCTTTGTTGATTTATACATCTCGTCATCAGTTGCTCAGAATGTTAAAATACAAGCAGAAAAAGATCTTACCTTTAGAAAATCTGAACTTGTGGTGTCAGTCCATCTTGGAAAGTCAGTGACGCCTGCTTCCCCTGGTAATAAACAGTGATATACAACTGGTAATGTATTGCATTCAAGTATTCGCGTTACCGAAGAGATGCTCTACCAACTGAGGAATGAAGCCACACACAATTGCAATTTCTTAAGGTGCACGTGGTTGAACACAGTTTCACTGTACCTATGCATCATTCATTGTCATTTTAAAACTGCTAACGTCTGAGCGCCCAAAATTGGTGAGGCATACGATTAAGCAACAAGCTATATATTTTGATATTTTTGTTGAGCTTTTTAGGGTGTTGCCATGGCAACACGGTGGATTGTAAATCAGCCTGCAATATTCGGTTTCGTTTATTTTCAGAAAATCTAGTCGTTAGATTTTGTCCATCATTTGTCTCTAGTAAACTCGTAAAAATATTCGCATGTTAACTCTGGTCTCATGGAATTTCAACAGAGGGATCTTCCGTAATTTGTGGTTTAATATGTTTTCGTTTTGTAAAAATCTCCTCTGTTAGATTTCAAATTTCTGATGGCAGGTGAGTTCGGCATATTCGGAACTATTATTGTGCCAAATTTCGTGAAATTCTAACGAGTGGTTCCGTAGAAATCGTCTCGTGCGTTCTCCTGAGTACACGTAAAATATTAGACCAAATTTTACAATTACTCTATTTGTGACTGACAGAAAAGTATTAACATACATGTAGCCCTGTATATCACTTTTAGTGTTGTCTTTCTTCACAGAACTTGATTATTTTTCCAAGGATTTCTCTGTCCTTTGTCACTCGTGGTGGAGCTTTTCTACTGCTAGTCCCTTGGTACTGGAATAATGAGAGCCCAAAGTCCCAATAATTGAAATTTATAAAAAGCTATTCGGAGTTTGAAATTCTTTTATGGCCAACTGCTCAATTCACAGAAGAAATTCAGTTACAGTAAAAAAACGCAAGGACACTGTAATAGTAATGTCATGTGCCAAAGCACAGAAGAAAAGAAAAATAACCAACCTGGAGCAGGACTGAATCCTGATGACAAACTCCAAGCTGTCCTTCTTTCTTTACTCGAATACGAAGCACTGGCATGTTCACTTATTCCAGAATCTGTGCTTTTTGCACTTCCTATATCAGGAAAAAGAGGTTCCTTTAAAGGAGTATCACGTGATAAATTAAAGCAAAAAAGAAAAACAATTTACCTGAGTCACGAGTGAATCCTAAAATTCTTGATAATGAACTCCAAGCTGGCCTTCTTTCTTTATTTAAGGACGAAGCACTGGCATGTTCACTTGTTGCAGAATCTGTGCTTTTTACACTCCCTATATCACGAAAAAGAGGTTCCTTTAAAGTGCACATGAAGTGAAATTTAACTACATTTTGTTTTAAGGTTTTACGTTTTTTATATCACTGTTATTCCATTTTCAATCGTTTTTCTCTTTTGTGCCAAGAGGATCCACTATTTTTAGCAGTTTGAAAACACCCGCCGGGCCCTGAAATTTGCGACATTTTCAGAGCGTCCAAAAAAGGTTTTTGTGACAGCCAATAACCACAAAAAAGTCAGCATTTTTTGCAGAATATCAGCGTTTGAATTTGGAGAACAAAAATGACCGTTTAAAGTCAGAAAAAAAAAATCACATTTTCGTTTTTTTTTTATTGAAATCATCGTTGCAAACCCAAAAGTCAACATTCACAACAAAATTAATTCAGTCCTAGTCCTACCTGAGAAGTGATTTTTTTATGCTCTTATTCGTTGCCCGGGCCGAGCTACAGCCTCTCGTTCTAGTTCGTCCCGGCCCTTGCCTCAATTTTCAACATCACGACCGCACTGCATGCTGGGAAATGGCGAGAATTTTTGACGGGGTTCATTCCTTCCCCCACATATTTCACAGCCACTCTGAACTACCACTGAAATTTCGCGCTTGTTGTGTTCTTCAGTGAACGCAAATTCCAAAATATGCCATGGTGGGTCAAGAAATTTATCAGTAACGGAGTCCCAAGGCTACTTCGTTTTGGGGCGGCCATTTTTCCAGTTCCACGAGCAACAAGTCAAATTCGCAAACGAAGTACATCACCTTACTCGCTTCTTTGAGAAAGTGGACTCTTGGCTACCGACACGCTTAATGATGCTCATCAGGCAGCTACTAAAGATAAAAAATAGCTATAAACTTACCAAAAATCGAATATAAACCATATTTGAGCCGTTATTATAGCTCAACGAAGCAAAAACACTATGTCAGAATGACGTTTCTAGAAAACTCGAGCCTTCAGTGTTTTAGAACAGCAACACTTTCCATGGTAACCCCAAAAACCAATGGATCGTTTATATGCAGAAAATCACTCAAAAACGTAAAAGGTCACTGACGACAATGAGTTAAAGGAGTATCACGTGATAAATTAAAGCATAAAAGAAAAACAATTTACCTGAGTCACGAGTGAATCCTAAAATTCTTGATGACGAACACCTTTCTTTACTCGAGGACGAAGCACTGGCATGTTTACTTATTTCAGAAACTGGCCATGGGCTTGCTGGTCTTTCTATAAAAGGAAAAAGATGTTCCCTTAAAGGAGTATCACGTGATAAATTAAAGCATAAAGGGAAAAAAATACGTGAGTAAGGAGTGAATCCTGAAATTCTTGATGACAAACTCTATACCTTGCTCTGGGTCCCCATATAGCAGAAACCCATAAGTAGGTTGAAACGTGCAACTGTCTCTTGTTTGCTTCAAAACAAGCTTCCAATTATTCAATTTGCTAAGAAGTTGTTACAGCCATATTTGGAATATCAAGATAAAAATATTTACCAATCATTTCACTAGAACAACTTGCTTCCAATCTCGAGGGACTGAGGGTTTTTCCAAATATGGTACTACCCGTTCGAGAGATCGTTCGACAGAGGCTTGATTCGGACTTCTCTGAGTCGAACGTTTGAAAAATAGCTTAGCGACCCGGCTTTTGGGTCGAACTTCTTACTGACCGGGTGTGCGACTGTAAAATGTTACTAAAGACAATATCACTCTCGGTACAGTCGCCCACCCAGTCGGTAAGAAATTCGACCCAAAAGCCGGGTCGCTAAGCTATAACGTTCGGCTTAGAGAAGTCTGAATTAAGCCTCTGTCGAACGATCTCAACGGAAAAGTGTGCAGCGATTGGCGACGTTTAATGCTCTTTCCATGTATCCGGGTCTCGGATAAAGAGTTGGAATGGACAACAGAACTATCGTCCGTGGTCTACGTGGAATTTCGAGGCGATCGGAGGGTTTGGAGCGAATTTACGGCGGTTTCCTTCAGTGGATCCGCTCGGCCTCTCGGTTGAAGTACCCTACTTTGGGAAAGGATATATAGAGAGAAAGCAATGGAACTAAAACCTAAAACCACACAGGAGACAAGGAAACACACAAGCGAAGTAGGGTAGGCAATTTTTATTGAAATCTTGTTCGTATTTTTTAACTCCTAGAATGGACCGTTTTTCCTCATACGAAATCCTTATAATTTCGCTCGTAACGGTTACTGTGACACATATAGCTTGGGCTGCCTGTGATTAAATACGAATAATTTATATACTTCAAAGAATTTCAATCACTTGAAAAAAACACTGTTTCAGAAAAACCGGAAGGAAAAAATAGCTGTTTCGCTGTTTCGGTGTTTCGGTGTTTCGCTGTTTCGTTTCGGTGTTTCGTGGTTTAGTACTGTCCAAGAAATTTGAAGTCAAAATGTAAAAACACTAGGATTTCTTTTATACCACTAAAACATAAAAGAAAATACAGCTGTTTCGAGAAAGGTTGTCGGAGAAAAGCGCAAAAGTGCACGCGACAATCCCGAAAAATAATGTGGGATATGATCAATGAATTTTAACAAGTCAAGTAAATTCGTGAAACCCGCGATGCCTCGTCCGTACATGGACGATCTTAGATGGCGGGCCATTGGGATAAATGAGTTTTTAGGATATAGCGTTGATGACTACCCACAATACCTTTCTGGATTGTCGCGTGCACTTTTACGCTTTTTCCGACAACCTTTCTCGAAACAGCTGTAAACGTACCTGGGCTGGGAGTGAATCCTGCAATGCTTGGTCTCAGTACTGATAATAAATCAAAGGACATTATTACTGGTAAATGTCATTTGAAAGGTTAAATATGCACTAAAATGTGAACTAAATTTGAACTATTTGTTCTTTCTCTATGTCCATCCACCGGGCTGCTGAACTACACCAAGGTGCCAAGATGTATATAATTATATGTTTTTTAAACTCTGTATTTACTTTGTACAACAATACCACATTTACAAATCACAGGTTACTGAGCTATTGAGCTAAGAAGACTTATATGAGCTTTAAAAAGTTACAAATCATATCTACCTTATAGGATATACAGTAAGAACAAAATTTACATGACACCTACCTGTACAGATAGTACTTAAACAAAAGAAAGGGGGCAAAAATGGAAAAATGACAATGAAACTAAAAGTCGGTCATCAGAATTATGCTAAATATTATATATTTAGTAGACCACAATTGCCAATGCAGTACTGTACAAAATAACTTAGGTTTTTACAAGTGTATTACAAAATATTTCTCTTACAATAAAATCAATAGATACAGTCTAGTAGTTAATAATAGATTATTCACGGACAAAACATCATTTTTCACGCTCTCCCAAACGTAAGAAATCATATCAAGCAATAAGCTAAAATGCAAGGTAATGGTAACTTGAAATAAATTTATTTACTTATGCTAACACTGGGGGTGAATTTGGTTCGTTGATTAGAACTCAAAATCAAATTGCCAATAACTGCAGAATATAGCGATTTATTTCTCAAAATGGTTTTGTGGATTTTTAGCTTAATGCTTGATTTGATGGGTTACGTTTGGAAGAGCGTGAAAAATGATGTTTTGTCCGTGAATAATCTATTATTAACTACCGCTGAAATAAGCGTTAGACTTTAAGCGACTTACCGTTAATTTGAAGCGGTTTCACTGAGTCGTTTCATAAAAATTAAAAATTATTTTATGTTTTCCTTTAAAATGGAACGCATGAAAGTTAAGGAACTAAGACAAATTGCCAGGGAAAGAAATATCCCCGGCCGCTCTCGCGCTAGAAAAAAGGTCGATTTAATACGTTTAATTACTGCATCTTCTTCCGCCAATATTGATTCACCCACGCCGCCTATTCCAACACCAGTTCTTTCCCCAACCCCATATCAACCTCCTCCTCCGCAGCCTCCAATATTGGAAACAATTTCCAATACTTTCCTGTCATGGTAGAATTGGTTAAAAGCCGCGCCTCAAACTCTTGCGAAAAAGGCTTTAAATATGATCACGGATTTTCAACGCAAAGTTGCCAGTTTATATCAACAACAACAAATAGGAGTTCACGAAAGCACTTCGGCGTTGGGAAAGTTTGCCCGTCAATTCAATTTTGAAGGCGTGACAGGAACTTCCCCAAGAGATTATTTCCAGCAAGTTTCTGATAAACTTCTGACTATCCTCAAGGCTAATCAAGGCACTAAAATCAAACTGATTCTATCTTGCCGAATGAAACGTCAGAATTTACAAACTGGGGAAATAATTGAGATCGATGCTTCGTTTCATTCGGAAATAGAAATGAATCACGCAGCGACTGATCTCACCGCCCTTTTAAATCAAATGATAGATACTATCCTTGAACACATTGCCACTTTCCAAATGAGAGGCTCGAATTGGCAATTTGTTCGCGTAAATCATTTGGAATTGCATCTGGTTGAATTCAAACCTCTCGGCGGGAGCACTCACATTTCTCTTCCGCCATTCCTTGCTAAGAAGAAAGCGCTCACTAATATGCAGAATAAAGATAATCAATGCTTTAAATGGGCAGTAACAAGGGCACTTAATCCATGTGAAATTCATCCTGAAAGAGTCACAGGAAAATTAAAAGCCCAAGCCGATGATTTCAATTGGGATAAAATTTCATTTCCAACACCCCTGAAGGAAATAGATCATTTTGAAAGAAATAATCCCAACATTGCTGTTAATGTTCTCGGGTATGAATCAGTGGTTCATCCCCTGAGAATTTCAAAACATAAAAAACGACAACGCCATATAACCCTGCTGCTTTTTGAGAAAGATGGAATCCAACATTATGCTGTTGTTAACAGTTTAAGCCGTCTTCTCTCAGCTCAAGTTAATCATCACGTCGGTCGCAAACATTTTTGCCTACATTGTCTCAACCATTTCTACGATGAAACAACCCTAGCTAAGCATGAAGAACTGTGTTGCAGAACTGAAGCGATAAAAGTCGAAATGCCCAAAAAGGGTGAGATATTGCAATTTAAAAATCACAATAGATCTATCAAAGTCCCATTTGTAATTTACGCTGATTTTGAAGCATGCACTGAACCGATCAGTGGTTGTTCCCCAGGGAATAATCACAGTTTTACAAATCAATTTCAAAAACACATGCCATGTGGCTTTTGTTTCAAGGTTGTTGGCATGGATGGGGTTGATTTGAATTTACCCCCAGTGCTCTTTCGGGCAAAAACAGCGGATGATGACGTTGCACAAATATTTGTGGAGAAGTTAATTGAAACAATTAAACATATTCACAAGAAATTTGACTTCAGAAAGAAGATGATTTTCACCAAGGAAGATAAGAAAGAATATGAAGCAACCACAGTTTGTTGGATATGTCAAGGAGAATTTGACGAAGAATTTGGCGAAGAATCTGATAAAAGGGTGCGGGATCATTGCCACTTCACAGGAAAATACCGTGGCGCAGCCCATAATAGGTGCAATCTACAGTTCCGGAAACCAAAGTTCACTCCAGTTATTTTCCATAATCTTGCGGGATATGATGCTCATCTCTTCATTAAAAACCTTGGTAAAATACCTGGGAATATTAAATGCATCCCCAACAATGAGGAAAAATATATATCCTTCTCAAAGACGATCAAGATTGGAGAATATATTAACAAAAAGGGTAAAACGGTCAACATCACTCATGAACTGAGATTCATCGATTCTATGAAATTCATGGGTTCTTCCTTGGAGAGTCTGGCAGCTAATTTGAAAAAGTCAGGCATGGATAAACTGAAGGAAACCAGGAACGAATTTGGATACAAAGCCGAGCTTCTTTCCAGAAAAGGAGTCTATCCCTATGATTATATGGATTCCATTGAGAAATTCAAGGAAACAAAATTGCCGTCAAAGGAGGCATTCTATTCTCAAATTAATGAATCGGGAATATCCGATGAAGACTATCAACATGCCCAAAATGTTTGGGATAAAATGGGAATAAACAACTTAGGAGAATATCACGATCTCTATTTGAAAACGGATGTGATGCTCCTTGCAGATGTTTTCGAAGCATTTCGTAATGTCTGCCTGGAGAATTATCAACTGGATCCAGCGTGGTATTATACCGCCCCTGGTTTGACATTCGACGCGGGTCTGAAAAAATCAGGGGTAAAGCTTGAATTGTTGAATGATCCAGATATGCTCCTGTTCTTCGAAAATGGAATCCGTGGCGGTATTTCAATGATCTCAAATCGCCATGGCAAAGCGAACAATCCATATATGGGAGATAAATATGACCCAACTCACCCCATGAAATACATTCTCTATCTCGATGCTAACTCCCTTTATTCTTGGGCAATGACTCAACCACTTCCAACGGGCAATTTTCGCTGGATGAAAAACTTCAACAGATGGCGCCGAACACCCTGTGTGCTTGAAGTAAATTTGGAATATCCCAAAGAACTTCATGATGCGCATAATGATTATCCCTTTGCCCCTGAGAGAGTGATCTGCGAGAACAATGTTGAGAAATTAATCCCCAATCTGCGAGATAAGAAACGCATCATCATACATCACAGAGCACTGAAACAAGCTCTGAAACATGGATTAAAATTAACTAAGATTCACAGAGGAACATCATTCACTGAAGAACCGTGGCTGAAATCATATATTGAACTCAACATCCAGCTCCGTCAAGCAGCGAAGAATGATTTCGAGAAAGACTTTTTCAAGCTCATGAATAATGCAATATTCGGCAAAACAATGGAAAATATCCGCAAGAGAGTTGACATCAGACTTGTCAATGATCGAAAGATTGCGGCAAAGCTTGCGGTTAAACCCACATATCAACATAGCACAATCTTTGACGAGAATCTCATCGCTATGCATATGAAGCGGAAGAAAATGACATTCAACAAACCAATTCCCTGTGGAATGTCAATTCTTGAAATATCAAAGGAACTTATGTTCAGATTTCACTATGAATATATGAAGCCCAAATACGGGGAGAAAGCCAAGCTGTTGTTCACAGATACTGATTCATTGTGCTATGAAATCGAAACGGAAGACGTCTATCAGGATCTGAAACCAGATGTGAAGGAGATGTTTGACACATCCAATTATCCCCCGGATCATCCCTCAGGAATGCCAATCATGAACAAAAAAGTGAACGGCCTCATGAAAGATGAAGCTGGGGGAAAAATAATTGAAGAATTTGTTGGATTGCGCCCTAAATTATACAGCTATAAATTATTTGAAACTGGTGGTGGTGGCAAGAAATGCAAGGGAGTGAAAAAAAAACTATAAAGAAACATATCACCCATGAGGACTTCAAAGAATGCCTGCTCAGCGGGAGAAGCCAAATGAGAACCATGAATCTCATCCGCAGCCATCACCACGAGATGTTCTCAGAAACAGTCAATAAAATTGCCTTATCTGCGGATGATGACAAGCGATTTATCCTTCCAGATAAGATTAGCACTCTTGCTTGGGGCCATTGGAGAATTGAAGAAGAAAAAAAAGCTAAATAAAATGATTGTCAGAGAAAAACTTTTCACAATCGGAGACAAAGATTTCTTTTCCGTGGAGGAAACAGGAATCCCATTCAAAGAAATGAAAAATCATGCATCTTGGATTCATCCCAAATTTCACAAAGAATGTGGTTTGACGGATGAAGACATCGCATGGATGAAAGGGGTTGAAAATGAAAGAAACTTTCAAAAAGCGGTTGACATGGCAACTGGTTTCCTCCCAGTCCGAACGGAAGAGGATCACAAGTTCATGGAGAAATGGCTCTGGAAGTGAAAAAAAACTCATTTTTTTTGTCTCACCCAAGAAAATGAACCCCGCGAAAATATCTATCCCCAACTGCTCTCTCGACAACCCCGTGAAAAAAATCTTCTGGCAAAATCTCTTTCTGTCTCCTCCCATGCCTTCACAATGACAAACAGCTCAAAGTGAAACTCAAAACCAAATTCAAGATTTTCGCTCATCAAGGTGAATCGTTTTCTCTGGGAATCACTCTTCCAGAAGAAAACATCACATTCTTCAAAGATCTGGAAAAACATCTCAACTCTGCTGCGATGAAAAAGAAGCAGGCAATCAAAGAGATTGGTCCGTCTTTTGCCCGATTTCAGGAGGGGGATTTCGTTCTCGTGAAAATCGACAAATCCGAGCAGGAAAAGATTTATGCCAAAATCAATCCTTCCAAACTTCCCAAAACGGATTTCTCTTGCCGTTTTTGGGAGTTGTGTGATGATGGGAAGAAAAAACCCATCCGGAAGCAAAAAGAGCTCATTGGCATGCCTCTCCGCGGGCAAGTTGTCTTTTCCATCAAAAATCTTTTCTGTGGAAATGTGAAAGCGATCACATGCATTGTGGACGAAGTTTTGGTGGAGGAAATGGTGCAGGCTGCCTCGGAATTCGATGAGTTCGAAGACAGGAATGAGGATGAAGATTGATTTAACATCTTGGATGTTAAATTAGAATTCAGATTTCCTGGGGTGTCATTTGTCTTTTCCTGGGGTGTCATTTGTCTTTTCCTGGGGTGTAAAAAACATCTTCTGCTGCACAGAAACTAAATCTGCCAAGTTTAAGCAGTGTCTCCAATCTTGTTTTTCAAAATCGTCGGTTTCAGATTTTTTCCGGCCCGATTTCATTCTTTATTTTTTAGGATAGGGGGGTCAAATCAGAGGTGTCAATGAAGGTTCCTGCGTTGTCTGGATGGAACTATCATGTGGTTCTGGAAGATTTTTTCCCCCCAGAATGAAACTTTGTTTGCTGATGAAAAAAATTCTGGAGCAGATCCTGAAAAAAATTATCTCCAAAAAATTCTGGAGCAGATCCTGAAAAAAATTATCTCCAAAAAATTCTAATCCCAAAATAAAAAAATATCTCCAAAAAATTCTGGAGCAGATCCTGAAAAAAATTATCTCCAAACAATTCTGGAGCAGATCCTGAAAAAAATTATCTCCAAAAAATTCTGGAGCAGATCCTGAAAAAAATTATCTCCAAAAAATTCTCGCCCAAAATAAAAAAATATCTCCAAAAAATTCTGGAGGAATATAGCAGAAGCAAATCAAAGGAAATTCCCCCAAAACTAACTGGAAAAGAATCTCTCAAAAATCCATTTTTTTATTTTTTGTCATCTATCAAAAAAATGTGGGTTTTGATAGATGCTTTCTCCGACGAAAGGCTCAGCGAAAGATTTCCGTTCCAGGCGAAGTTGGCCAGATTCATGGGGTTTTCTCCCAAAGCTTTGAACAAGGCAGTTAATGAAGGGAGAAATGTTTTTCCTTTTCGTGGGAGAGAAGTTCGAGCTGTCGAACAAAAAGTTGCGCGCTTTTCAGTTCATGAGACTCCCGATGGTCCCCCACTGGAGTCATTTGAAACAGAAGCGGAAATGGCGAAATGGCTTGGAGTAACTCGTCAGGCAATATATGCTGCCTTTAATCGATTTTGTGGACTCAATGAAAGGAAAGTCAAGAAAGATGGAAAGACATAATTATTTCCTGAAAAGAGTCTTTGACAAAGGTCTTGTGACGAATCCTTGGACCGAAGAGGCCACACCAATCCCAAAGAAGCAGCATGCCATATCAGTCAAAATTATTTCCTCCACTTCAACTAAAGTTTATCCCAGTGTTTCAGAAGCCACAGATGATTTGGGGATTGATGCCAGAACAATCCACGAGGCGCTGAAAAGTGGGAGAAACTCTTTTACCCGAAGAAGTGACGGAGAAAAATTCCAAGTAGAAAAAGTGGAGAAACCACCTCCCTCAACTCTTCCCTCCAGGCCAATTCCCCAACCTCGAACGAAAGTGGCTCCTGTTCCCCAACCGCGAACGAAAGTGGCTCCTGTTCCCCAACTGCGAACGAAAGTGGCTCCTGTTCCCCAATCGCGAACGAAAGTGCCTCCTGTTCCCCAACCGTGAAGGAAAGAAGCTGCAGAGAATGGAAAAGAACCTCTCCCGACTGAAGAAGAAAAAGAAGCAGAAAAAGAAAAATGTAAACAGGCAGCGCAGGATTACTATAACCAGACTCGTTATGAGGAACTTGAAAGGGAAGAAGAGGAGCGCGAGATCCGTTGTCAAGAGAATTTGGAGAAGATGAGGTGTAAATATTTTAAATGGTTTTTGGACCCACATGTAAACATAGAACTGGAAGAGACAAAGATGGTGATATTCAACCCAGATACAGGCGTAGATATTCCTGTGAATGATTACAAGGATATTGCCAAATGTTTTAACAGTCGAGGGTATCTGGTTTTTCTCGATGAAGCTGAGTTTAACTCAACTCTCCATCGAGGGAAATGGAAGTTTCTAGCATCAACGAGCAATTATGAAACTGAAGAATGGACTTGGTTCATTTTCATCAAGGACCCCATGTATGAATGATTTTTCATTTCCCAGAAATGAAAAACGCTCCCGGCTCGCTTCGCTCACTCAAATCGACTTTCCCATTCCTTCTCAAACCGCTCCAAATCCAACCCCAAATCAATCACAATCCCATCAATCGCTTCCATTGAAAACAAAAATTCAGCTCGATCAAAATTTCCTCCCCACAAAGCGAAGCGCAAATCACTCAATGTTTTTTCATAGGTGGTGAAAGCAAACTTTGCCATGCCAATTTTATTTCCATATTTCTTCAACTCATTTGCTGTTTTGACAACTAATCCCACTCCTGAAATCACTCCCAAAATGATGGGATTCATTGTTGCTGCTCCAGCAACTGTGCCA
This sequence comes from Cladopsammia gracilis, assembly GCA_022457155.1. Classification (NCBI taxonomy): domain Eukaryota; kingdom Metazoa; phylum Cnidaria; class Anthozoa; order Scleractinia; family Dendrophylliidae; genus Cladopsammia; species Cladopsammia gracilis. The sequence goes on from JAJGOT010000354.1 coordinate 830,019, forward strand.
ATCACCACCAAACCGGAAGATACCAAATTCACGAGCTGGTTCATTCTCTTGAAATGCTTGTGAGCTCTTTTCCAACACCAAAATCTTTTGTGATAGAATCGGAAGAGTTGCTTGATCTCTTCCAGTTTTTCCTCCTCAATGGCTGGATCAATGTGATTGAAATTAAAGATGCTTTGTTTTCGCGCTGGGGCTCGCTTCGCTTGCTTCGCGCGGTTCACTTCGTTCGCTTTCATTTTTCAGGGAGAAATCATATTTCAATCAGAATTGCCGCTTTTGCTTTTCGAATGCTATTTTCATGTTTGAGTGTGATAAAGAAAGTTGCACCCTTTGCCACATCTTTATTGACAACGAACAATAATGAATTAAACGGTGGAATGGTGGAAGGCCTGAATTCCATCTTATTAACGCTATCTTTGTTAACAACGATAGTCATGATAACATTTGATGCTATCACTGGGTTCGAGCTGCGTTCATGAACGAAAACCGTGACACTTTTGATTCGGAAGTCAAACCCAAAATGTTGCCAATAATTTGGCTCATTTTCATCTTCATTTGGGAGAATCAGACAATTGCTGTGTTTTCCATTCTCATACCTTGCAAGAATGGCGGTTTTTGATGGGAATCCCAACAACTTTTTCCCGTTCATATCCAAGTCAGTCTCCATGACCATCACTCCGCCCTCAAAAACGAAAGGGGAATCATAAACGCTGCTTTCAACATCAGGTTGAGAACCAGCAACGCCATATATGATCAGATTTGCATCTCCTTTTTCAGCTGATTCGGCAGTTCCCCGCCATTTAGATCCAGATAAATGAATTCAGGTGGGGAGATCTGCCATTTATGCATGTGGATACTGGATCTGGCATAATTCGAAAACTTCTTTGTTGATTGTTGATTGATATTCAGGCTGGTGCTCACGACATTAACACTAACACCATCCTTTGACGCGGGGAAGAATTCAATGCAAATAGTGTATTCTCCCTCTGGGAGTTTGAACATATTGAATCCAAGTCTCCCAGAGTATTCATTGAAATGATCTTTTGTTATTTGCAAGTCATAAGCCTTCTTGTTGAAATGATGCGGCGAATTTGAAAAATCAGTTATCCCAGTTACTGTCATATTATGTTCAGAGCTGGATTCATCCACATCTTCCATCAGATAGCGGAATTCGTCTTTCGGGTGAGAGGTTGACGTGATATGCGATTCATTTACATATTTTTTAAGCTTATCTTCTAATTCTATCGTGTGGACTACCACATTTCCTATCTTGAGATTAAGTTCTCTATCCACATAAGATTTTGGCGTGGGTTGATGCTCCAGAGTTGGCGTTGCAATATTGTTTATTTGTTGCGAGTTCATATCCAGGTTTCCAGTCATTGTTCCACCTTCCAACGAAAGCTTTTTCGCGGATTGGTCGTCCACATATTTTTTGTTTGCGCCTTGGTCATCGACAGTTGGGTCTTTCACGTTAAAAATGGTGTGATTTCCCATATCCAAAGCCGTCTCCATTGGAAACGTCTCTTTGCGGCTGAGAAAGATATTCTTGACGTCATTATAAGAAACCAGGTTGTTATAATGCGCTCCCAAATCATGATACGTCTGCTGTTTTGAGTTTTTCACATTGAAAAGTTCTTTCAAATCAATATCCTTCATGACTTCATGAGGGTGAAATTTCTTCAATGTGATCATATTCACCGCTGACAAATCCTGGTTTTCATCAGTGTCTAGATTTGTGATCAATTTGCGATTCATTTCTATTTCCCCGGGGTTGACCAACTTCTGTCCCCTGAGATCAAGATCCCCAGTCATATGCGAGGAACCATCAACCTGAAGTGAATCTGCCCGCAATTGCGTTACAAGCGTGTCAACTTGATGTTTTGTAATTGCATCCGAATTCACCGTTCCTTCAGCGACATTGGTCATTTTTGTTTTGAATATCATAATTCCCTGCTGGCGTCAGCTTGAAACAAACGCCTGGCAGTCCATCTTTTCCATCTCGGCCCCCTTGGTAGGTGCTTGTTTCAGAAAGCAGTCCATTTGAATAACTCATTTTAAATGCTTTCATCAAAATTTTTGGCAATGAATTTCCTTGGCTTATCCACATACAGGAAAGAGAACGGATCATGCGTTGCTTTCCGATAATCTTCTTTGCTGACATTGTTTTCCCTGCAGATCGCCGCAATTTCTTTGTTGCTGGGGAATTCAAAAATGCAAAAATGCGAACAATTCAGGCGGATATCTTTTGGTGTTCCGAAATAACTTTGCGAAAGATAAATCACAGAGCAATTGCGGTGTCTGCCCTGAATGAAATAATCAATCAATGGCTTTTGATTCTTTTCGGAAACAAAATCATCGAAAACAACCAGTTTTTGATTCTCCCCTGTCAATGCTGAAACTGGGATGATTTCATCTGGGGATGCTTCCACGACGTCATACCCAGCTTCTTTGCTGATTGGGCGAAATGTTTTCAGCAGATGTTGATATTTGGTTTGGTCAAGATTTTTCGCATAGAGATAAATTTTATCGTAGAAGAGCAGGCGGAAAATCATATCCAGGAGAACATTTGTTTTCCCCGATCCTGAAGGGCCACAGATCAACATTCTGAAAGTTCGATCCGGCATGAAAGGGTGAAGTTGTTGGAAATTTGTGATTGGGTCATGGCAATCATAATTTGGGATCTTCATTTTATTGATGAACATTATGTTCTACATCTTGTTTTTCATCCCAAATTTGTGTTTCTGGGATATAAAATGAGTTTATTGAAATGGCAAGAAATGGCCAAAAGCAAATCTGCTTTGGGGAAAAAAATCAACTTTGTTCACAATGCTATCACCCAAAAAAAGTTGGGTGAAGAGACAAGTCAAATCGGGCTTGAAAAAATGTTCAAACCAGTCACATCGAAACTGGATGAGGTGATTGCGTCGAATTTGGGGCCACTTCCCTGGAAAAAGACGAAGGCCTTGAAACGTGGGGCCAAACCAGCAGAAATTGATTATCTCCCCGAAGTCGACCCATTTGAAGATATGGATGTGGGTGGTTTGTTTGATGAGGTCGTTCCATCCCAAACAAAGAAACAAATTCCACCAGCTCCTCCAACATATGAAGAAGTTGCGAAAGAGATAGGAGATGATCCACCTGAATATGAAGAAGATGACTCTCCCGATTATGCTCTTGCGCCGGGCGATGAAGAGGAAGAAGAAGAGAAAGATGAAGCTAATCAGATATTGGATAGCTTGGACCTCACAAATTATGATACTGCGGAGAAAACTCTCAGTGAACCAAATGCCCCATCAGCGAAGAAAATCAAATATCTCAAACATCTTGTGACCATTGCACACTTCAGAAGAAATCAATTGAAAGGGTATAAATCATCTTTCACCAAAAAATTCAAGAAAGGGGAAATAACGGAAGAGCAAAAGAATTGGCAACATCAAAGGATAGATCGTTCATTCAAAGCTCTGAATGAATACATAATGAATACATAATGAATACGAAAGTGACACAGATGGGTTCGGGACTGAGAAGAAGAAAAGGTGGAACCATCCGATTTTTCTCCAACCCCGCAGATCTTCTCCAGAAACTTGAAGTCATCATTGGCTCCATTCTTGCTGGGAATACAAACATTGACATCAGAAATACCGGGGTGTCAATTCTCGATCTTCTCCTGAAAGAGGGATTCATCAACAGATCCCAGCATGAGAAGATCTTCAGAAATTATTTCAAACCTTAAAATGGAAATCGAAAGAGAAATTCTCCTGTCATCTTTTTCCGTCAAGACTGGGGGAAACAAACCAAAAAATTTCACAACACAATTCTGTCAACCAATCTTTTTGGACCCAAATTCCCAATATGTTGTTGGGTTGAACCGAATTATCAATATGAGTTTTACGTGGTATAACATCAATGCGGCATTGAAAAATCAGCTGATCAGATTCAGCTCTGATGGTGGGAAAACATTTTCCGATATCACCTTTCCTGCTGGGGTTTGGGATTATTCCACAATAAATGCGGCAATTCGAAAAGCAACAGGCCCACTCGCAGGATCCACCCCAGGAAAGAATGAAAAATTCCCAATCAATCTTGCTTTCTCTCTCACAACCTTCAGAGTAACAATCACACTGGAAGAAAACTGGCAACTTGATCTCACCCAATCCAATTTCGGCAATCTCATTGGTTTCGATAAAAAGATTCTGAAAGACAAAGTCGAAGTTGGCTCCAGAGTGCCAAACCTCAGTCAAGATACTATGTTGAACGTTCATTGCGATCTCACAAATGATTCGCTTGTGGATGGGGAAGAGAGTGATATCATCTTCTCCTTTTCAACATCTGTTCTGCAGGCCCCCTATAGTTTCACTTTGGAACCCATGAGAATCACATTCAGCCCTGTGAATAAAAACACAATAAGCTCCATTCGGATTTATATCACCGATGGCAAAAGGCGGGTCCGATACGGCGTTCTCTGATCTTGAAAAAACAACTAAAATGAAACCTTATGAATTCTCTCGTTTTTTCCACCCCCAGCTGGGGCGGTTTGTCTTCCGGCACAAAGGAACAGGTGTCATTGTGGACAATATTTTCAAACCAATGAGGAAGGTCGCATCCGCAGTTTTCAATAAATTCGCGAAACCCGTTGCAAAAAAAGCATTGGAATCAGGTATTTCTCACGCTGGGGATAAACTCGGCAAAAAAGCAGTTGAAAAATCTGGTGATTTGATCATGAAAAAACTGGGAAATATGAAAAAGAGGAAACCACCTAGCAAAAAACAACCAGCTCGACCACAATCAGCCCCTGCGTCAACCTCCGGAGAAAGTTCTAATGCTATATTGAACAGGTTGATCTCTGGACAGGGAGCTAAGCGACCTCGATAGAGGGAGTCCGGAAAAGAAATAAAATGATATAAAATGGCTTTTCGATCGAATGAATATCTTCAAAGAAATGAATTAGTACGCTTCCAGCTGGATGACACAATCAGAGCTCCAGCTAATGATCAACATCAACAAAAAAATGGTTATAAATTCACAATTAATGACCGATCTGCATTCTATGATTGGTACAATGCTTATTTCGAGGTGCAGTTTCAACTCCAAAAACTGGTGGATGGTGCTGGGTATAGGCAAGCTGACAGGATCACGGTGATCAATGGAGCTCATTCCCTGATTAAACACCTGACAATCCGATCTGCGGGAAAGATTGTTTATGATACTGATAATCTGCATAAAGTCTGTTTCGCAAAGAATTTGTTGGAATACTCCGACGACTTCAGCAGATCAGTCGCCAAGAACAGTTTCTGGTATTTGGATACTGATGCAACAACCGCTAATACGAATCTTGGATTTGAAGCTCGGCGGGTGCAATCTAAAGCAGTGCAAAACGATGGAAACGGCGGTGCAAAGAACATTAACACGATCATTCCCCTGAATTGGAAGATAAGATGCTTGTGCCTATGCAGCTGCAATTCGAGATAACACTTAATGATGATGGGGAATTAATTCATATGGCAAACAGCGTTGATGCTGGAAGAGTTGTTGTGAACCGGTTTTTGCTTTGGGTGCCAAGATTGACTCCCAAAGATTCAGGTTATGACAAATTTGTCAGCTCATTCCTGAAAGAAACACAATGGAAATATCTGAGGGAAATGTATCAGCAATCAGCTCCCGCAACATCATCAGGATTTTTCCAGATCTCAGCGAGCATCGACAATGTGAGGCATATTTTTGTCTGGCTGAAAAGAACCGCTCCACCCAATGATAACCCTGCAGAAGATAACCTATATCTTATGGACACTTTCAAGCTGAATGCGGCAGATGCAAACTCATCCTTGTTGAACTGTCAATTAGAACATAGAAACGGAGTTTTTTACCCGGAAACAGAGTATGACAGTGAAAGCAAAGTGAGGATTTTCCAGGATGTCATGGCTTACGCAATGCGGAAAAATGATTTTAACACTGGAACGCAGCTGAATCTGGCCAATTTCAATTCTCTTTTCCCGTTGATCTATTTCGATCTGACTTATCAAACTGAAAAACCAACAAGAGATCCCAAGCAGTTGATATTCAGATATCGATTGAGCGCAGATGCAACTGCAAACTTCAATGTACATGCGATAGTTCTCTATGAAGAACTGGTGAAAATTGATAAAATTGGAAATGAACTGGTGATCGTGTGATCTGAGCGAGCGCAGCGAGCTGAGCGAAGCGAAAAACATATGTTATCATTTAAAATGACAACATATCACCCATATAAAGTAAATCTGTCGGAAGGGCAAAAAAAGAAGCTTGGAAGAGCATTCCGAACAAACAATTCTGTCACCCTGAGATTGGGTGGCAAACAAACAAGCGGAAATGATGAACTGATGCTGACAGCCAATCAAATAAGACGAATCGGCAAAGCTGCAGCTTTGGGAAAGGGAGTTGAAATCAAAATATCGAAAACGCAAATCCGAAAGGTAATGAAGCAAGGTGGAAGTCTTTTCTCTGCTATTGTTCCTCTGGCTCGTTCCCTGGCACCCACCCTGGCAAAGACACTTGGGCTGTCAGCATTGGCTGGTTTGGCGAGTGAAGGAGCGAGTCAAGTTGTGAAAAAGATAAGTGGAAAGGGGCAAACGGGTGGGTTTCTCATTCCCCAAGATAAAATTAAAAAACTGTTTGACAATAAACATTTGTTGACAAATAAACAGAAACAGGACATTTTGGTTGCCCTGAAATCAGGAGGACAACTGACGATGAAACCATCCACAAAACAATCTGGTGGGGCATTGGGAACAATTCTGGCTTCCATTGGAATTCCATTGGCACTTGACATGGTCAAGAACATGTTTGGGAAAGGAGCGCCAAGAGTTGGACGCCCAAAAGGAAGAGGAGCGCCAAGAGTTGGATGCCCAAAAGGAAGGGGAGCGCCAAGATTGGGAGCCCCTTGGGCACCACCTCCCCCATTCGTCGGAAACTGGGGACGAAAAATTGGGATGGGAAAAAAATCAAAAAAAGGAGCGGGACTTCTGCTGGGAACGAAAAGTCCATTCAACAACATCCCAATTCTCGGGGCAATATTGTGAAGCCGAAACCGAAGTTCGTGAACAAACCACTGACCAACCTTGATCTCATGAAGTGGATTGATTTTCTGAAAATTCCCAATTTCAAAGGAATTTTCGCCAGGGATGAAGTGAGGCCCCGGGAGCACAGCCCCTGCATTATCAATCTTGATTCGCTTGAAAATGCAGGAACTCACTGGGTGTGTTGCGCTCCCGGAGATCGTGCCCTGTGGTATTTCGACTCTTTTGGAATGGGATTTCCCCAAGAATTCAAAAGTTCCAAACCGGTGATCTGGAACAGCAGTCAGTATCAAAACATCAACAGTGTCCTTTGCGGGTATTATTGCTTGTTTTTCCTCCATCAATGGTCGCAGGGGAAAGACTTCTATGATATTCTCAAACCTCTCAGTCTGACTGATACAACGCAAAATGAAAAATTCATAAAAGAATATTTCGATTGAAAATGAAATCATATTGCGTGAAGGAGAAAAAACAAACTGAATGCGTTGAACATTCAGGAACCATGACTGCAAAAAATGGAAGAAAGATGTGGTTTTGCCATTGCGCTTCCTGTGGAATCAAGAAAACAAGATTTGTGAAGGCGAAGGGAAACTGAGTCAGCCCTCACAAGGTGGGGGCATTGGTGAACTTGCGCTGACTGGCGTGGCTCATGCACTGCCTTGGTTAGGGAAAAAAACAGTTGAAATGGGTCGTTATGGAGCCAGTGAATTATTGCGAAACAAAAAAGCTCAGAAAAAAGCATTGGATTTTGCGTTGGACAAGATGAAACCATTTCTTGCCAAAACCTCTTCCAATATGCTCAATCAACTGAGTACGGCGATTAGGCTAAACAGAAAATATAAGACAGATCGAGCAGATTTGGATGGCAGCGGGTTGGATGTTCATAAATTAATTGGGAAACTGCCAAGGCCAAAGAAAGGTTTCACCCTCCCAGGCCATAATTATACCGGCCCGTATAACCCGCTCGAAAAACAAGTCCGATTCGATGAAAAGGGAAAGATTCTCGAAATTATGCAGCAACCCACAGGAAAAACAGACGCAGTTGCTATGCAACACGATGTTGATTATTCAGTCTGGCAAAACAATCGAATCCGCGCAAATGTAAAAATAAAGCAGACAGGAAAATGGTTGCCGCTTTAGATGCGATTCCCTGGAAAGAAAGACAGTGGGGTCATGCTTTGGCAAGAAACGTGATTGATGCAAAACAGAAGCTGGGTTTGGGCGCCCCAAAAAACGGGAAAAGATTTTGAGTGAAGGCTGGGCTCAAAATCTGGCAAACGAACTTCACCAGCCAATCAGGCGACGCTTCCCAAAGAGGAGAGTCATTTCATATGGCGTTGACAACATTTGGGCAGCTGATCTGGTCGAGATGGGGAAATATTCGAAATGGAACAAAGGGATCAAATATCTCCTGATGGTGATCGATGTTTTCTCAAAGTTCGGTTGGATTCACCCCCTGAAAGACAAGCGAGGTCAATCAGTCGCCGATGCTTTCCGATCCATATTCAGGGAGCGAAAACCGAAGATGCTTTGGACTGATAAAGGAAGTGAGTTTTTCAACGCAACAATGAAAGATCTGCTTGATAAGAATGGGGTAACTTTATATACGACGGAAAATGAAGAAAAGTCGTCTGTTGTCGAGCGCTGGAACAAGACGATGAAGGAGAAACTCTTCCGGATGTTTTCTGCTAATAACAATACAGTGTATTTCGATAAACTGGATAAGTTAGTGGAGCAATATAATCATCGTTTTCATTCGAGCATTCAGATGAGCCCCGCAGAGGCGAGCAAACAGGAAAATGAGAAAAAGGTTTTCGCTAATTTATACGGAGATTTAATTTATGCTAAACGCAACCAGGTAAAATTCAGGGTTGGCGACAGAGTTAGAATATCAAAATATAAGCGAAAGATATTCGACAAAGGTTTCACGCCGAACTGGACAGAGGAGATATTTGTTATCGATGAGGTTTTAAACACAAACCCCGTGACATACAGGTTAGTTGATCTGTTGGGAGAACCGATCAAAGGAAGCTTCTATGAACAGGAAATTCAAAAGACAACGCAAGATGTATTTCGCATTGAAAAGGTTATTCGCCGTGATAATAAGCGAAAACTTGCGCTTGTAAAATGGACAGGTTACCCTGATAAATTTAATTCATGGATCCCTTTGGGGGATTTGAAAAAACTAGCACATGGTTAATAGTTTATTGAAAAGTTTTAATGATATGCGGCCACGGCGTGGCCTAATGATATGCGGCCACAGCGTGGCCCAAAAAGTTAATGATATGCGGCCACAGCGTGGCCTAATGATATGCGGCCACGGCGTGGCCCAAAAAGTTTTCCTGTTTCAGTATCATGAGACAGTCTTCAAGAAAATTGATTCTTCTTCGCAAATTTCACGAATGACTTTCATGTTCGCCTTGAATGTTCGAATTGGGACAGCGCAATAACAAAGTCTTGGATATTCTTCCATCAGTTTGTGTAATGATATTAAAAAATCGGCGTAACGACGGGTAAAACCACATGACTCTCGAACGTGTTTAAATTTTTGCTGTGACAAATGCCTTTTCCCATCACCCAGTAACTTTCCTTGTCTTGCAGCAAACATTAATGCCTTCTTCTTGGAGGAAGAAATCGCTTCAGAGAGTTGTTTCACAAGCTGAATGAGTGCGTCTTCGGTGTGTGCAATTTCATCCTCCAAACCTTCATAGGTAATCTGTAACCGCGTCATGTTCAAAGACTTCCTCAAAAGATCTGCCATCTTTTGCTTGCTTTCTTGTTTTGAGGTTGTTGCCTGCTCACCCGCACATTTTGTCTGAATTTCTTTGAAACATTTGTCGAGATTTGGTTTAATCTCGGGATATTTTTCGCCAAGGCTGCCTAACGTTTGTCGTACTTCTTGAAGCATGGTGTAGAATGAACAATAAGTGTCGAAATTTCCTTTATCACCTGAGAATTGCATCACCTTCTAGCACGTTGTAGACATGTGGCATATGATGCAATACCATCTGGCGATTTATTGCGTGGGCGCGTCAGAATATGAATGTTTTACATTCATATTCATAATCCAAGTTATTTTCAAAACACCACTTCGCGTGGGCTGTGCCTTCGCTCAGCTTCGCTTTCTTTCAATTCCTGATAAATTTTCCCGAGAGCCAAACTTTGCTTTTGGAGTTCATTTTTGAGAATCTTGTTTTCCTCTTGGAGATTTATTATTGTCTCATAGATGAGTTCAAGTTCATCTTCCTCTTCCATTTCCGAATCAGAGACAATGAATTCCTTATCAGATGTTGTTGAGGATTCATCTTCGCTTCTTTCTTCTTCGCTTCGCTCAGCTTCCTCTGAGCAAGTAAGATAATTTTCATAGTCGGCTTCGCTTTCAAGATCCATTTTCTTTCCAATTTAATTTTTTGAAGATGGTTTGGATTATTTTTTCTTGTTCCTCCCGTCTTGATGGGAGAATAAGCAGTTTGAAATCATCTTCATTGGGGTTGAAACCATTCTTCTTCAACAGGGCGAAAAGAACTTGATTGCAATTGAGAAACTTTTTTCTGTTGAGATGAAGATCGTCATATGCCAGTGAGAAATATTTAAAATCGTCAATGAGGAACTTTTCCAGGTGCTCATAGTCATTCCCGTCATGGCCTGTTATGTGATTGAAAATTGAGTGATCGTTGTCCTTGACTTTTTTCCATTTGGAAGCTTTGACAAACTCCCTGACTTTTTTTCTTGTAATTTCGTCACGGGGAATTTGGGAAAGAATTTGTTCTTGATAAAATTCGAGATCTTTGAGTGGAATTTGATTTTTGCCCTGATTTTTTCGGATGACAACTTTGAAATGTTCAAGTCTAGGGTTTTTGTGAGACTGCCATGTTGTGCGGGTTTCTTGAATAATTTCAGGAGTGTCATCGATTTCTTCTTCTTCGGAATCAGACATTTTCTTTTCCGGGAGAAACTTTTCCCGCCGCCACCGTCGCCAGAATTTTGGGAGAGATTTTCCGCTGCCAGAATTTTGGGAGAGATTTTCCGCTGCCAGAATTTTGGGAGAGATTTTCCGCTACCAGAATTTTCTGCTGGATTTCAGCGGTAGTTAATAATAGATTATTCACGGACAAAACGTCATTTTTCACGCTCTCCCAAACGTAAGAAATCATATCAAGCAATAAGCTAAAATGCAAGGTAATGGTAACTTGAAATAAAATTCATTGCTTATGCTAACACTGGGGGTGATTTTGGTTCGTTGATTAGAACTTAAAATCAAATTGCCAATAACTGCAGAATATAGCGATTTATTTCTCAAAATGGTTTTGTGGATTTTTAGCTTAATGCTTGATTTGATGGGTTACGTTTGGAAGAGCGTGAAAAATGATGTTTTGTCCGTGAATAATCTATTATTAACTACTCAGTCTGTACTTATAGGGATTTGGCAATTCAGATGGAATAGAGTCTTGGAAGTGTGTTGGATAAAATTTGCTAACTTGAAAGTTGTATCTTTGTATTATGACAATCATTAAACCATCTTACAGTCTTTGTAAAGAAATAAGTCCTTTCGTAACAATGTATAAAAGTATGCCAAGATATTGTAAGGGAATTTTTATCAGGGTTTTACTCTCCACAAATGCAACAATAATTTACTTCATAATGGAGACCTGGTTTTGTGAAGTGATCAATATATTAAGTGCATTTTTTTCTATCATTTCGTTATGAAACGATATCCAGAATTGGAATATAAAGTGTAGATGCTAGAACACTTGGATGATGAGACAATAAACTAATAAAAGAAAAAACAATTATGGTAACCGTACCTGGGATAGGAGGGAATTCTAAAATGCTTGGTGCAATCTCCAAGCTGGCCAATTTGTCACTCAAGGATGAAGCACTGGCTTCTTCACTTATTTCAAAATCTTCCATTTCCTTTTCTTCATCAGAAGAAAAATCAGATTCCTCTAAGGAAGGATAAACAATTGTACCTGGGGTGTGTACTGTAGGCAGCTTTTCAACGAAGGACTCTACTTTTGGTACACTCACATTTTCATTGGAAGGACCTGAAAAAAAGGAACATTGACACATTTATATTTTATATAAATTATGCATGTTATAATAATAATAACACTTTCTAATATGTTTCCAGTTCATGCACGTTGATGGATCAATACTATAAACCTCTTTATCAGTTAATGCTACAATAATGCATGGTGTCAAACAAATGCCCAGTCATTGTTGAACAAGTTTTTTACAATAACTGTGCGAATTTTCGCGCGCTGATTGGCTAATTTTTATTGTCAATAAGAGTACAGACAGATAAAACGATAAAACTGATGCCATCAGCGAACGTTTTTCCAAACTTTTCAGCACTGCGTTTTTTGTGGCGAGAATTCTTTCACAAAACCAGAAATATCAAATGAGAAAATCGTCCAAAATAGATCAGATGAACCTCAAGAAGCTAAAACACAACTTTAAAGCGGAAAGATGAAGGCATTTGTTGAGAATCCAGACCTGAAAATTGGCGGTGAGCAGGATTATAGCGCTGTCGCTGAAAGAAGCTTTACCGGAGGTGAACTGAACCGTGTTTCAATGGATTATTTGAGAACAATTTTAACCGGAATAAAGGTTAGTTTCAAAATTCCAATTTTTCTGTGTTTCTGACTTACTCTACTCAAACTTTTAATTTAAGAGCCCGTGTTTCTCCGAATTATGGCGTTGAAATTCTGGTTTTGTGGCGATCTCATCTTGCATATCTCCTTCCTTCGTTTCAACATCTGTTTTGGCGTTTTGTTATTGTAAAAAACAAATTGACGCCACAGCACTTTGACAATGTTATGACGAAATTTATCATCAATAAGAGGACAGACGCATAAAAAACTGACGTCAATTTGTTAAATGGTCATTGTCATGACGTAGCATGTTACCACAGTGGCAGTATAACCTGTTAAAAACACCCTTAAGTGCTTATAACTAAAAAAAAAAAGCTTGGTGCACGTGACCACCATTTTTTACTATCGAACAATAATAAGCATGTTAAGATATAACTTATTGCAAAGTTTAAAAAATAGGTAGTACCACTGTAAAAAATGAAAGGCTCCTGTGAGCCAACCCGTGAATAAGAAATGGTAATGCATAACACAATATTTGCAGCAAGCCAAGCTTATGTTTTTATACTGACATGACATTTTTTGGACCTTTCTAGTAATTTTCTAGTAATTCCTTTCTAGTAATTCCTGAAAGTAACGTTAATGTTTGGACCTTTCTAGTAATTCCTGAAAGTAACGTTAATGTTGGGACCTTTCTAGTAATTCCTGAAAGTAAAGTTAATGTTCGGACCTTTCTAGTAATTCCTGAAAGTAACGTTAATGTTCGGACCTTTCTAGTAATTCCTGAAAGTAACGTTAATGTTCGGACCTTTCTAGTAATTCCTGTACTGAAGGTAAGTTTTCTTCTCGTTAGGTATTCTATAGGATTTAGTGTGAGTATTTCTGGAGTATCTTGTAAGTGGTATAAGTTCTTTAGAGAAGTCTACTTCAACTAAGCTATTTACAATTTTGTAAAACATAGCTAGTCTATTATCTGCTCTACGCTGAACCAGACTGCGCCAGCCAAGCTCATTCAGCATGGCGGTGACACTTGCTTCACGGCTGTAGTTGTTGCAAACAAAGCGGGCTGCTCTCCTCTGCACCATCTCGATCTTATTTTGGTTCTCTTGAGTAAAAGGATCCCATACGGTGGATGCGTACTCGATTTGTGGTCGAACAAGGGTCTTATATGCGTTGGCTTTAATTCTTTTCATATTTTTCATCAGGAGAAAGAGGTTGCTTTAAGGGAGGACAAACCATTGTGTCTGGGGTGTGTACAGAAGGCAGCTTTTCAAAGACGGACTCTACGTTTGGCACGTTCGCATTTTCATTAGAAGGGCCTGAATAAAAGGAACATTGACACTTTTAAATTATATATGCATGGGATGATTCTAAAAGGAAAATATCCGAGTGAAAAACATAGATAGATATAAATGATATTGATACACAATGTATGTCATCACAGATTATATTATTAAATCCCACCATGATGTCAGAAAAATACAAAAAGTGTAAAGTAAGTGTAGCCAAAAATGAGGCACAAATGCAAACGAAACTGTGAGGAAATAACAAAATCATTTCAGTAATAATAAGAAGATCGATTATAGATTATATGTTAAAGTGCACCTAAACCCAATTTTTTTTTTTTTTGCTTAATCAACTCTATGTACGTTGAAAAGTACTGATAATAAATCAAAGGACATTATTACTGGTTTGTCATTTGAAAGGTTAAATGTGCACTAAAATGTGAACTGAATTTGAACTATTTGTTCTTTGCCTGTGTTCATCCACCAGGCTGCTGAACTAAACAAGGTGCCAAGATGTACAATTATACCACATTTACAAATCACAGGTTACAGCTATTGTCTTGTATTGAGCTAAGAAGACTTACACGAGTTTTAAAAAGTTACAAATCATATCTACCTTATAGGATATAAAGAACAAAATTTACATGAGACCTACAGATAGTACTTAAACAAAAGAAAGGGGACAAAAATGGAAAAATGACAATGAAACTAAAATTCGTCATCGGAATAATGCTATTACATATTTAGTATGCTACAATTTTCAATACAGTACTGTACAAATAACTTTGTTAAGAATTCATCTAGGTCAGGTTGTTTGTTACGTTTTTACAAGTGTAATAATAAATAATAATTATAAATCAAAGGACATTATTACTGGTTTAATAAATAATAATAATAAAATCTTTATTACCGTGTCTATGTACCGTATTTTCTCAATTAAACGCCCCCGGCGTTTATTTCAAACTTGGCCTAGTGGACCCGGTGTTTCTTTGAATCAGTACTTTTTTCTTGCCCGCCATTTTTTAAAGAAAGGGTTATTATTCGTTTTTCTTGGCAGCCGTGTACCTTGTCCTTAAATCTTAAGTTTATTATACCACAAATAAACGTTTGAGGGGCTTACTTACAACATACTCTATTATACCCGGCGTTTATTCGGGGCCCGGCGTTTAATCGAGAAAATACGGTATTTAGCTCATAGAGCTAATTGGGGACACATTTGAAAGGTTCAATGTGCACTAAAATGTGAACAAAATTTGAACTATTTGTTCTTTCTCTGTGTCCATCCACCAGGCTGCTGAACTACACTAAGGTGCCAAGATGTATATAATTTATATATTTTTTAAACTCTGTATTTACTTTGTACAATAATACCACATTTACAAATCACAGGTTACTGAGCTATTGAGCTAAGAAGACTTATATGAGCTTTGAAAAGTTACAAATCATATCTACCTTATACGATATACAGTAAGAACAAAATTTACTTGACACCTACATGTACAGATAGTACTTAAACAAAAAAAAGGGGGCAAAAATGGAAAAATGACAATGAAACTAAAAGTCGGTCATCAGAATTATGCTAAATATTACATATTTACATGTAGTAGGCCACAATTGCCAATGCAGTACTGTACAAAATAACTTAGGTTTTTACAAGTGTATTACAAAATATTTCTCTCACAATAAAATCAATAGATGCAGTCTGTACTTATGGGGATTTGGCAATTCAGATGGAATAGAGTCTTGAAGTGTGTTGGATAAAATTTGCTAACTTGAAAGTTGTATCTTTGTATTGTGACTATCATTAAACCATCTTAAAGTCTTTGTAAAGAAATTAGTCCTTTCGTAACAATGTATAAAAGTATGCCAAGATATTGTAAGGGAATTTTTATGAGGGTTTTACTCTCCACAAATGCAACAATAATTTACTTCATAATGGAGACCTGGTTTTGTGAAGTAATCAATATATTAAGTGCATTTTTTCTATCATTTCGTCATGAAACGATATCCAGAATTGGAATATAAAGTGTAGATGCTAGAACACTTGGATGATGAGACAATAAACTAATAAAAGAAAAAACAATTATGGTAACCGTACCTGGGATAGGAGGGAATTCTGAAATGCTTGGTGCAATCTCCAAGCTGGCCAATTTGTCACTCAAGGATGAAGCACTGGCTTCTTCACTTATTTCAAAATCTTCCATTTCCTTTTCTTCATCAGAAGGAAAATCAGATTCCTCTAAGAAAGGACAAACAATTGTGCCTGGGGTGTGTGCTGTAGGCAGCTTTTCAACGAAGGACTCTACTTTTGGTACACTCACATTTTCATTGGAAGGGCCTGAAAAAAAGGAACATTGACACATTTATATTTTATATAAATTATGCATGTTATAATAATAACAAGAAGCTGTACACAGCTTGAACTCGTGGCGCCTTTAACTCATTGCAGCATTGATTCCCAAGTGATTTGAGTGCTTTTACAGAGAAACAAAAGCTTAAAATTATGTCTAATCAAAGAATCAAAGGCTCCTAAAAAAAAGAGCCAGCCCGAGAAGAAGAAATGCTAACGTGTAACGCGTAACGCAATATTGCCGTAAGCTTACGTTTTCACAATGACAATGCACAGTGCGATATATATTTTTTTAAATTACTAAACGTAAGGATTTTTGACGAACGAAAAAAAAAGTACATCACTTTCATAATGTCCAGTTCGAAAAAAGAAAAAAAAAAGGAAAA
The DNA here is from genome assembly GCA_022457155.1 of Cladopsammia gracilis. Classification (NCBI taxonomy): domain Eukaryota; kingdom Metazoa; phylum Cnidaria; class Anthozoa; order Scleractinia; family Dendrophylliidae; genus Cladopsammia; species Cladopsammia gracilis. The sequence continues at coordinate 846,681 of JAJGOT010000354.1, forward strand.
AAAAAAGGAAAAAAAAAAAGGACTTTACGGAGATTCGAACTCGGGCCGTCCGGGATAAAGCCACAAACTCAATCACTGCGCTATTCAAGAGTACATAATACTTACAAACTAAATTTTATTATTTGAAGCTAGATACGCATCAGAACGCGCATTTAGGTTGCAAAATCTTTTTAGATCGATTTTAATGTTGCACTAAAAACTCCAAATGCAAAACATCTGTAAGCTTATTGTTGTCTATATTCGTTTACATCAAATTCATTATTGTTATCGTTGGATTCACGTTGAATTCCTGTTACGAAACGTGTTCGTAACAAAGCATTTGCTCATTAAGTTTATAGCTGATGGAAGGAGCGAGTGAGTGAGTGAGTGAGAGAGTGAATTTTTTTTAAACACCCTTGCCGATAACCTGTTCATCATGCTTTCACGTATACACGGGTTTAAAAGTAAGACTACACTGCATTCACTAGATTCAGTAGCTGACACTTAAGCTCGACCCGGAGCTCGATCGCTAAGCAAACACAGAACTTGCCAGAGCAAAAATCCCACAGGAATAAGCGGCGAACACAATATCAAACGGTCCTATCCATCCATGAACGCCTTGAATTGTCTTGAAAGTGTGCAGTTGTACGCAGTAGTTCTTTATCTTGCTTCTCGAGTACACAAACGGAGAGATTTTACGGTATGTATTTCATGGCCGAAAGCCATAAAGTCGTCCATATAGACTTAAATATGCGTGCATAAATTTGCATGCGCTAATGTGACACGAAAAAAAACAAGAAAAGTCAACGCCGGATTTACAACTCGTGTGCTTCGCCACGAGTAATAATAACAGTTTCTAATATGTTTCCAGTTCATGCACGTTGATGGATCAATACTATACACCTCTTTATCAGTTAATGCTACAATAATGCATGGTATCAAACAAATGCCCAGTCATTGTTGAACAAGTTTTTTACAATAACTGTGCGAATTTTCGCGCGCTGATTGGCTAATTTTTATTGTCAATAAGAGTACAGACAGATAAAACGATAAAACTGACGCCATCAGCGAAGGTTTTTCCAAACTTTTCAGCACTGCGTTTTTTGTGGCGAGAATTCTTTCACAAAACCAGAAATATTAAATGAGAAAATCGTCCAAAATAGATCAGATGAACCTCAAGAAGCTAAAACACAACTTTAAAGCGGAAAGATAAAGGCGTTTGTTGAGAATCCAGACCTGAAAATTGGCGGTGAGCAGGATTATAGCGCTGTCGCTGAAAGAAGCTTTACCAGAGGTGAACTGAACCGTGTTTCAATGGATTATTTGAGAACAATTTTAACCGGAATAAAGGTTAGTTTCAAAATTCCAATTTTTCTATGTGTTTCTGACTTACTCTACTCAAACTTTTAATTTAAGAGCCCGTGTTGCTCCGAATTATGGCGTTGAAATTCTAGTTTTGTGGCGATCTCATCTTGCATATCTCCTTCCTTCGTTTCAACAGCAGTTTTGGCGTTTTGTTATTGTAAAAAATAAATTGACGTCAGTTTTTTATGCGTCTGTCCTCTTATTGATGATAAATTTCGTCATAACATTGTCAAAGTTTGCTGTGGATCCACAGCACTTTGACAATGTTATGACGAAATTTACCATCAATAAGAGGACAGACGCATAAAAAACTGACGTCAATTTGTTAAATGGTCATTGTCATGACGTAGCATGTTACCACAGTGGCAGTATAACCTGTTAAAAACACCCTTAAGTGCTTATAACTAAAAAACAAGCTTGGTGCACGTGACCACCATTTTTTATTATCGAACAATAATAAGCATGTTAAGATATAACTTATTGCAAAGTTTAAAAAATAGGTAGTACCACTGTAAATAATGAAAGGCTCCTGTGAGCCAACCCGTGAATAAGAAATTGTAATGCATAACACAATATTGCAGCAAGCCAAGCTTATGTTTTTATACTGACATGGTTCGATATATATATTATATTTTTAAATTAAACGTAACGACTTTTGAAGAACGAAAAAAGACAAAAGAAAAAAAACAGGTTCACAGCGAGATTTGAACTCAAGCCGTGTGACTGCTGTCCGATTGCCATAACATGAACCATGCCACTTGGCCAAGAAATCCTACACTAATCAGAAGGGTAAAGTGATTTATGATTTCAACGTACCTTATTCTTACTAATTTTCGCGATTTTAAAAAATTTGCGAAATTTAATACGCGCGAAGAAAAGATTGCGCGAAATTTAAACAAGTCTACGAAAATAGACACTAAATCACGGCCTAAGAAATTTTCTGATCCTCGGTAATATTTTCACAACGATAGCCGATTACTTATCTAACAAACGAGTCTAAGCCAAATTAAAGAAACCCTAATATACATCAGGAGAGCTATTACAATGAAGGCATGGATAATAGACAGATAAAATTCTAATCAGTTCTATTGTCAACATGAAACCCTGCTGAAATTATCAAAGGACCAAAATTATCGAGCAAACATGTCATATATTCCTAGGGTCATCTAATGTATACCTACTTTAGAAAGCTACAGTTTTTAAAAATACTTTTTACGACTTTTGCCTGTCTCATTTTATACTACTGTATATAAATGGATTGTGAAACGAAATAATCCATTTCACAGTTCGACGGAATACCAGATATATTAAACCATCCATAGGGAAAACTAAGGACTACCTGTAGCAAAAGCAAACAGACTAAAATGAACCAAAATGAGGCCTTAAAAAGTCAATGTAACCTAAATGTTTGAGCCTTAAAATGAACAAAAATTAAAAACCAAGATTAAAGGCCAACCGGCAAAATCAGTACATGTAATCCTGAAATATACACTGTACTGTGTACAAGAATCAGAAGAAATGTTCACTACTGATTAATGTCTCTTGAGAAAATAAACTCTTCCAGTTATTCTCATGTACATACAGCGTTTGTGAAATTCTTTCTCATCACTTTCAAGCACCCGTTGTAAGATGGATTCCACACTGTATTGTTGGACCTTTCTAGTAATTCCTGAAAGTAACGTTAATGTTCGGACCTTTCTAGTAATTCCTGAAAGTAACGTTAATGTTCGGACCTTTCTAGTAATTCCTGAAAGTAACGTTAATGTTTGGACCTTTCTAGTAATTCCTGAAAGTAACATTAATGTTTGGACCTTTCTAGTAATTCCTGAAAGTAACGTTAATGTTCGCACCTTTCTAGTAATTCCTGAAAGTAACATTAATGTTTGGACCTTTCTAGTAATTCCTAAAAGTAACGTTAATGTTCGCACCTTTCTAGTAATTCCTGAAAGTAACGTTAATGTTTGGACCTTTCTAGTAATTCCTGAAAGTAACGTTAATGTTCAGACCTTTCTAGTAATTCCTGAAAGTAACGTTAATGTTCGGACCTTTCTAGTAATTCCTGAAAGTAACGTTAATGTTCGGACCTTTCTAGTAATTCCTGAAAGTAATGTTAATGTTTGGACCTTTCTAGTAATTCCTGAAAGTAACGTTAATGTTTGGACCTTTCTAGTAATTCCTGAAAGTATCGTTAATGTTTGGACCTTTCTAGTAATACCTGAAAGTAACGTTAATGTTCGGACCTTTCTAGTAATACCTGAAAGTATCGTTAATGTTCGGACCTTTCTAGTAATTCCTGAAAGTAACGTTAATGTTCGGACCTTTCTAGTAATTCCTGAAAGTAACGTTAACGTTCGGACCTTTTTAGTAATACCTGAAAGTATCGTTAATGTTCGGACCTTTCTAGTAATTCCTGTAAGTATCGTTAGTGTTCGGACCTTTCTAGTAATTCTTGAAAGTAACGTTAATGTTCAGACCTTTCTAGTAATTCCTGAAAGTAACGTTAATGTTCGGACTTTTCTAGTAATTCCTGAAAGTAACGTTAATGTTTGGACCTTTCAAGTAATTCCTGAAAGTAACGTTTATTTTTAATGTTCGGACCTTTCTAGTAATTCCTGAAAGTAACGTTAATGTTCAGACCTTTCTTTAATTACTCACGTATTTTAGCTGCCCGAAAGAATCGGCTATCCAAAAGTAGCGGCTACCTGAAAATTGCGGCCCCTTAGGCTTGCTAATTCTTAAAGTAACCTTTGACAGGCATCAAGTAAGAGTTATATATTACAGTTTTACTTTCGAAAAAATTATGTAACAAGAAGTTAATTCATAATGCATGGCGATCTTACTATTTCAAAGTGATCAAACTGAACATATTAACACTTGGATGATGTCACAAAGCATGAAAGAAAACACAACCACACCTGGGACAGGAGAGAATTCTAAAATGCTTGGTGGCAAACTCCAAGCTGGCCAAATTTCTTTACTCAAGGAGAAAGCACTGACGTCTACACCAATACCAGGATCTTTCTTTTCATATTTTTCCTCAGGAGAAAGAGGTTCCTTTAAGGGAGGACAAACCATTGTGTCTGGGGTGTGTACAGAAGGCAGCTTTTCAAAGACGGACTCTACGTTTGGCACGCTCACATTTTCATTGGAAGGGCCTGAAAAAAAGTAACATTGACACTTAAATTATACATGCATGGGATGATTCTAAAAGGAAAATATCCGAGTGAAAAACATAGATATAAATGATATTGATACACAATGTATGTCATCACAGATTATATTATTACAGTGCGGCTACTGTTACCGGGGTCACCCAGACAAAGTTAACCAATCACAAAACAGAATGAGAACAATAGATTCCAACATTTTTTACTTTAGCCAATGAAATGTCGAGTACAGAACAATGAAATTTCAACTTGTTCGTTCGCCATCAAAACAGATCAATACAAGTTTTGGCTGTACAGCGTTGGATTTTCAATTAACTTCGATTCCATATCCCTTTTGAACTTGACTTATTTTAACAGCGCGATTTGGAAGGTAAATATCGGCGATTCAAATGAAAGAGAAACTCCAAACTGTGTGATATGAGTTTTGGCTGTACAGCGTTGGATTTTCAATTAACTTCGATTCCATCCCTTTTGAACTTGACTTGTTTTAACAGCGCGATTTGGAAGGTTAATGTCGGCGATTCAAGTGAAACAGAAACTCCAAACTGTGTGAAAATATGGAATGCGACGGCTGTACCATATGTCTACACAAATAAAAGTGCTGGTGGTGGATTTAAAATAATTTGTTCGCTCGTAACAGATTCAAGTTTTCTCTACGGCGTCAACGGCGGGGTTGGAAAATAAATACACTTGACGACAGCGATAGAAAATATTCTTAACTGCATAAGTACAAATGAAGGCGACGGTCATAGTTCAGGCAAATTAAACAGTGACCTACGGATTTCAAAACAACGAAAACACGGCTTGTTCGCTGTCGTGGTTAATTAAGTTTTATGCGCTTTGAGTTCCACGCGTTAGGTTCCGGCAGTCGGATTAAGCTGAAATAAAATTAAGTAAAAGAAATTCAAAACTGCATAAAAAGAGTATCGTCGTATAGAAACGGCGCATTCTTCAACATATATTTCACTGCCGGAAAATCCATCGATATTACAGCGGTTCGCCAGTTGAGTTATTAATTTCCAGACGATTCAAAACAGTAAATCCAACTCCCTCGCGATGAATTCCTGACAAAAAAAAAAAAAACAACCGTCAGACTAGAATATTTTTTTACACAGAGTTCGAGGTTTGGTTAATAATTCTTTTTTTTTTTGGCATATACAAATATAGACTTTTAGTACTTTCACCAAAATGATTTCTTCAAAACCGTCACGACCGCCTTGGGAGATTAAAGAAACCCATCTAGTGCTCAAACCGCAAAGAAAATCGGCAACGGAAAAAATTCTGACAACAATTCAATAAAAAAGAATTGAAATGAAGGAGCCGCTCTTTTTCAAACGGTTAGAAAATAAATGCTTATATATGCTACACTGGCAGTGTACCTTGTAACATTTGCAAACAGCCGGCGGTTGAGTTGTTATTTTTTCCGAGAATTCAAATCCGCCACGCAATTTGCCCAAACATACGGCTGTCGCGTTCACTGCTTTCATAGAGTTTGAAATCAGTTCTCGCTCACTTGCATGACACATGACATTCATTCATGTAGCATGTGAAACTACTCAAATTTTGAAATCGAAAAGTCAACGCTAGCTAAAGCTTTATTCAACATAAGCTTCACGAGTGAACAAGTTGAAATTTCATTGTTCTGTACTCGACATTTTATTGGCTGAAGTTAAAAATGTTGGAATCTATTGTCCCCGTTCTGCTTTGTGATTGGTTAACTTTGTCTGGGTGACCCCGGTAACAGTAGCCGCACTGTAAATTCCACCAGGCCAAATTTCTTTACTCAAGGAGAAAGCACCGACCTCTTCACTTATTCCAGGATCTTTCATTTATTTTCATTACCAAAATGAGAGCAGTCCCTCTCTTCGAGGCTTATGTGCCCTGGTCGCGGTCAAGTTCTTAAAGTTCTTAATGCGTCAGCTGACAAACCCCACTCTTAAAGGAGTTAATATTAGGAGCCGTAGCCAGCATGGCAGGCAAATTGTTCCATTGTTTTATAGTTCTAGATAGGAAGCTGTACTGGAGGTAAGTTTTCTTCTCGTTAGGTATTCTATAGGATTTAGTGTGAGTATTTCTGGAGTATCTTGTAAGTGGTATAAGTTCTTTAGAGAAGTCTACTTCAACTAAGCTATTTACAATTTTGAAAAACATAGTTAGTCTATTATCTGCTCTACGCTCAACCAGACTGCGCCAGCCAAGCTCATTCAGCATGGCGGTGACACTTGCTTCGCGGCTGTAGTTGTTGCAAACAAAGCGGGCTGCTCTCCTCTGTACCATCTCGATCTTATTTTGGTTCTCTTGAGTAAAAGGATCCCATACAGTGGATGCGTACTCGATTTGTGGTCGAACAAGGGTCTTATATGCGTTGGCTTTAATTCTTTTCATATTTTTCATCAGGAGAAAGAGGTTGCTTTAAGGGAGGACAAACCATTGTGTCTGGGGTGTGTACAGAAGGCAGCTTTTCAAAGACGGACTCTACGTTTGACACGTTCGCATTTTCATTAGAAGGGCCTGAATAAAAGGAACATTGACACTTTTAAATTATATATGCATGGGATGATTCTAAAAGGAAAATATCCGAGTGAAAAACATAGATAGATATAAATGATATTGATACACAATGTATGTCATCACAGATTATATTATTAAATTCCACCATGATGTCAGAAAAATACCAAGAGTGTAAAGTAAGTGTAGCCAAAAATGAGGCACAAATGCAAACGAAACTGTGAGGAAATAACAAAATCATTTCAGTAATAATAAGGAGATCGATTATAGGTTTAAGTGATAAAAGTAACGTTAAAGTGCACCTAAACCCAATTTTTTTTGCTTAATCAACTCTATGTACGTTGAAAAGTACTGATAATAAATCAAAGGACATTATTACTGGTTTGTCATTTGAAAGGTTAAATGTGTACTCAAATGTGAACTGAATTTGAACTGTATGTTCTTTGTCTGTGTCCATCCACCAGGCTGCTGAACTAAACAAGGTGCCAAGATGTACAATTATACCACATTTACAAATCACAGGTTACAGCTATTGTCTTGTATTGAACGAGCTAAGAAGACCTACATGAGTATTAAAAAGTTACAAATCATATCTACCTTATAGGATATAAAGAACAAAATTTACATGAGACCTACAGATGGTACTTAAACAAAAGAAAGGGGACAAAAATGGAAAAACGACAATGAAACTAAAAGTCGGCCACTGGAATTTTGCTATTACATATTTAGTATGCTACAATTTTCAATACAGTACTGTACAAATAACTTTGTTAAGAATTCATCTAGGTCAGGTTGTTTGTTACGTTTTTACAAGTGTAATAATAAATAATAATAATAAATCAAAGGACATTATTACTGGTTTAATAAATAATAATAATAATAAAATCTTTATTACGGTGTCTATGTATTTAGCTCATAGAGCTAATTGGGGGCACATTTGAAAGGTTAAATGTGCACTAAAATGTAAACTAAATTTGAACTATTTGTTCTTTCTCTGTGTCCATCCACCAGGCTGCTGAACTACACTAAGGTGCCAAGATGTATATAATTTATATATTTTTTAAACTCTGTATTTACTTTGTACAATAATACCACATTTACAAATCACAGGTTACTGAGCTATTGAGCTAAGAAGACTTATATGAGCTTTAAAAAGTTACAAATATCTACCTTATAGGATATACAGTAAGAACAAAATTTACATGACACCTACATGTACAGATAGTACTTAAACAAAAGAAAGGGGGCAAAAATGGAAAAATGACAATGAAACTAAAAGTCGGTCATCAGAATTATGCTAAATATTACATATTTAGTAGGCCACAATTGCCAATGCAGTACTGTACACATAACTTAGGTTTTTACAAGTGTATTACAAAATATTTCTCTCACAATAAAATCAATAGATGCAGTCTGTACTTATGGGGATTCGGCAATTCAGATGGAATAGAGTCTTGAAGTGTGTTATAAAATTTGCTAACTTGAAAGTTGTATCTTTGTATTGTGACAATCATTAAACCATCTTAAAGTCTTTGTAAAGAAATTAGTCCTTTCGTAACAATGTATAAAAGCATGCCAAGATATTGTAAGGGAATTTTTATGAGGGTTTTACTCTCCACAAATGCAACAATAATTTACTTCATAATGGAGACCTGGTTTTGTGAAGTGATCAATATATTAAGTGCATTTTTTTTCTATCATTTCGTTATGAAACGATATCACATAAATTATGCATGTTATAATTCTTAAGGTGGCTAATAACAGTTTCTATTATGTTTCCAGTACATTCACATTGATGGATCGATACTATACACTTCATTGTCAGTTAGTAATACAATAATGCTATCAAACAAATGCCCAGTCATTGTTGAACAAGTTATGGTCATTGCCATGACATAACATGTTGCCATAGTAACAGTATAACCTGTTAAAGACATCCTTAATTTTAGCTTTAAGTGCTTACATGTGTAACTAAAAAACAAGCTCGGTGACCTCTATTTTTTTATTCTCAAACTATAATAAGCATGTAAAGATAACTTTTTTGCAATGTTTAAAACAGTTCTTTAATAGGTGCGGGTTCGGAGCCACCTTAAATTTAAGGTGGCTTTGAACCCTCTCACAAGAATTTTAAGCTAAAATTAAGGGTGCCTTTCACTGGTTATACTGTAAATACCAATTGATGGTACATGTAACCTATTTTGTCATGAAAATGACCATAACTTGGTTACCAATGACTCATGGGCATTTGTTTCATACCATTAAGAATTGTTGTATTGATCCAGTAAGTGATAGAAAATGTTGGGAACTATTGTGATTGTTCGAGTGAAAAACATTTCTTACTAATGTAACTAGCCACAGTTTCGTTGACATAGGAACTAACCACATCATTAAGAGGAAAATCTAGATTTAACCATAAAAATGATGTTTACTTAAAATTTGGCTGAGCACCCATGTCCAAAAAAAATGCCATTAACTGTGGCTAAGCGTCGGTGGGGACGTATGTAATAGCCCTTTTTGCGGTTAACCTTTCTCGTTTGCATTTCAATAAAATTCAACATGACTGTGAGGCAATTTCGGGCAGAAACTACAAAATTGGCCAAAGTGCCTTGCAACCACATTGATTTTTATTGTAATGCAAATGAGAAAGGTTAACCACGAAAAGGGCTATTGGTATGATCTCATTTGAGGGTCTATTATACTCTGGCGGGCTGGCAGTTTAAGCCATTTTTTAGTGTCGGTTTGCAGATACATTCATATTTATCTGGCAGTTTACAGTCCAGAAATTGTTGGCGGTTTCGGTCTTGAGGAAAAACCAAAGCAGTTTGCGGTCTAGGAAGAACAAACTATGGCGGTTTGCGGACTGTGCGACCCCCTATAATAGACCCTCTCATTTGCGTATGGAAATTAGCCATTGAAAAGACATTCAAAAGCTGACAGACTGTGCGGAGCAAATCAAGGGATTCTGAGTTGTATGGTTTATACCACAGGAAAAAATACCAGGTTCCCAATTTTGGATATTTTAGGGTATTTAAAGAATACCCAAAAAAATCCCAAATTTGGAAGAGTGAGACAAGTCCCAACCTTGGGAATTTGCTGGTTGGGACTTGTCTCACTTTGCCAAATTTGGGAATTTTGTGGGTGTTCTATAAATACCCAAAAAAATCCCAAAATGAGAATCAGGTATTTTTTCCTGTGTACAATGTATAGTGCATCTGTAAGTCGAGTGGTAAACGTGTGATGTCATGTACTTGCCATGATTCAGTTCTAAACAATCTGTTTGGCTTGTAGCCCTGCAAAAACAGCCGCTTTTCATGGCTGAGAGCAACAGAACAGCTGTAATGAAACTACTGGTGACATTACAATCTACTTTTGAAATGAACTATTTTTTTTTTCCTTTTTTAAAACGTCTTTTAACCAATGCAACAGCTTAATTTTAAGACGGAATGAATTTCAACCTCACAGTTGTATTTCTCTGGGGTGGTCACCTACAAGGGCTTAAAAAAACTATAACAAAACAAACAAAACAAAAACAAGCAAAAACACTACCATAGGAAACTGGGCCGTAAATCACAAAGGTGGTCACAGTCGCTAACGGATGCATTAAATAACAGAGTTTCACTTAGAATGTTAAAGGGGTCATGAAGGGGGTCACTGATCTGGAGGGGAGCTGTTCACTTAATATAAGAGTGGTGGTAAGAAGATCGAGCGCCAACTGTATTATGAACATGTGTCTCCCTTGCTGCGTTCAACCTTTCACCTGCTGATACATGTATACTATGTATTTTTACTGTCCAGGACATTCCATTTCCTCTGCACTATTTAGACACAAAAGCACCCGAACATGTTCCTATGTTAACTATAAAATCTGAGAAATACAACTCACATGTTTTTTCCATAAGAGCCTTCTTGCAAACCAAGTAGTTCTCCTCTTCTATAGTTGTCTTTAATTTGACAGTCTCCAGGTTGAGTTTCCTCTTAATTTCATCAGTTACAAGGTATCTCTCAGCTACTTCATTGAGGTGACCAGAACAATAGTCATTCCACAGACTTTCAAGGCTTTCTAGGGTGGGGCACTGAACTTCTATTACCAAAGAGCTCAAGCCCACAGATTTTAGGGCCAAGCTGTAAGCCTCTTTAACATACTCAATCAGGCCACCCACTCCATCATCTGTACCCATGTCATGATGTTTCGTGTACACTTCTATTTGTTGTATTAGAATTTCACGAACTGTTTCCAGCTTTTCAGTACTTAGATTTTGATAACTGTGTTTGATAACAGTGCCTGAAAATCAAAACAAGTGTCACTAATAATGTCGTCTATTCTGGTAAACAATTAAAAATGACATTTCCATGTTCATGACTGGCAACTACACAATGCTTTGTTTCTCTTTCGAGCTTTCATGTTAAAAATCCAAAACTGTTTTAAACAAAATGCAAAGTTTCTGTGAAGTTTGTTTCAATGTTTCATTCATGCAACTTAGTTACAAAATGTAAAATACTTATTTAAGGTGGCTCCATACATGTATATGTAGTTACTGGCTAGTCTTATAAATAAAAATGATCTTATTGCTGTCTTTTGAGAGTTTTGTTTCGCGATAAACAAGGCATATAATTATAAATACACATAATACAATTAGGCTTTCTTCTTTACGGAGAAATCTAATTTGGCAGTCTTGTATCGTTACCATGGCAACCACTGATTGATTTGTTGGGCTTGTTATTCAAGGCCAGCAAACCTCTTGACGGCTTTTCTCGGTTTTTACACAGTAAATATCAATGTTTTTTGATGAAACAGAATAAACATTCAGTGAAGTCTCATCTGACAAAGCCATAAAAAATCGGTACTTTAATAAGTTCCTTGAAATTTCTTTGTGCTTATTAAATAAATTCTTTTAACATTCAAAATTGACAGCGGTTCTTGAACCTTAGCTAATTTCATGCTGAAGAAAGTATTAGTGCAATAATCCAACAACCAAAACCCAATTGCCCACAGGAGGCCAAAGCATAATATTAATTAGAATTTGTATGGAGAATTTGGACTGATAATAAGAAATAATATGTAAATGAATAAATAGCCAGCTGACAGTAAATCGGTTGCCTAGGCTTCCTATGGGCTTACTTCATATTTGGAGGGGTTGTTAAACCTTACTTGAGAATGATGCACCTTCTTCATTTGTTCCAAATACCCTTTTTTTAGGCTGAGGTCTTTCCTCTGAAGGTAACGGCTGTTCAGCAGAGTATTCTACACTTGCTGTTTTCAAACGACTGTTAGAAGGCCCTGCGTAAAATTGCATGATAATTATTATCATTCTGCTACACTGTAAATACAGTAAAAGCTAATCTGAGCAGAAACTTTCATAAGTGGACAGCTCTACTGATGGCCATCTTGACAAAAGCCCATTTGACTTCTGCGCTTTACATATAAAATTATTACTGTAAGCGGCCAACCATATGCAGCTACTTTTTCTGATTGCAGAGGCTGTCCATATGGACAAGAGCTTTGACTACAACTTCACAATGAAACAGCAATCCCTTTCAACAAGAAATGAAGAACTTTTGGCAAAAAGAACAACAACATTTGGCAATTTTAGCTAAAATGCAAAACATAATGACAGAGCCATGGTCAAAACAGCAATAATCCTGTTTAAGTTTGGGCAAGACATTCAAATTTTCAAGGAAAATTTTTGTGGTTTGAGGCACCTTGGATAACTTTTCAGGATCAAATAATTTAATTTACTTTTACTCAAAATGCAAAATTTTCTGACCTGGTTAAAAGTTTTTCAAATTTTACATTTAATGAGCCATTCATTATTTTCAGTGATTTTTGCATATAAAAAGGTCACTTAGATGGCCCTTCAATTCTGTATCATACAGAGTTTACAGCAGCTGTAGTTTTTGATAAAAAATTGCCACTACAAAGTATATTGTATAAATTAATTTTATGATTTTATGATTGGTTGAGCTGTCAAATGTCAAAATGTCAAATTAATGTTTCCTTTTGTTCTACATGTACATGTGAGGCCATTCCAGAGGGCTGCACTCTAAGCAGCCTTAACATCTCAGAAATCTCAAGTTCATAATATATCCATTATTAAATATAACAATTATTATTTTTATTGTTGTCAGATCTAATGTTACATGTACATGTACATTGTATTGAAAACAGTCATTTTTTATGAGGCTGCATGTCCTCAGCAATCAAAATTTAAACATTTTGTTTAAATTAAAGATTTTGTTCAAATTAATATTAATTAATTTAAATGAAACAACTCTACCTGAATCAAAGGTGGATTCTGCAATACTTCTTGGCCTCTTACGAGAATTTTTGCTCAAAGTTATTGCATCTTTGTTTGTTTCAGAAACTTCCTTTTCTTCAGTGTTCCGATATTGTTGAACTGAACAAGCCTTTTTAACTGCCTCCAGAACACCTGACCCTGCAAAAGGTTGCTCTTCAACTACATCTTGTAAACCAACAACAGGCTCTGAAGAAAACAAAAAAAAAAAACAGTACTGAGTCAGGGACATTAACTACAGTATGATGTCTTTTTGACAGCTTGCAATCATACAAGTACACTGTATATTGAAAGTTATCATAATCATTATATACAGGTCTGTATAACTTCCCTGTGCTTCAAAAATAACAAATAAAGGTAATACAAAATGTGTAAACTATTACAATACATGTACCTTTAATGATGACTTTTATGCAATAAAATGTCCAGCATGATTCAACAAAAGAGCTATGGTGTATACCATAGTTAATAATAGACTATGTAATAAAGCAACATCAAATCTGCTGAGCCCACAATCACCTCTGTGGCCTCATCTCACATGTTGTTCCTTATTTGGCACTAATGTCTTCCTTATTTGTCTAAGTCAATCAAACAGGTTAAATTATGTGACCTTTCTCAATCACCTTCATCAGTCAGAAGGCTGCAAGTTTCCCTGCATCAAGATTGATCTCTCCCACCCTCCCATACTTACATGTATTCATTGCCTTTGTAATAATTGCTCAGTTACCTAGACCTTAGTCGCGCTTGCTAAGTTTGATGTAAAACTCTTACTCAAGTCTTATCGATAAATTAAGGGCAGGGAATTGCTGCCTGCAGCACCCCATCAGCCCTGTGCTGAAGCCCTGTCATGTAGAGGGTATACAATATTTTCTGGACTGGGTTAACTTGGCCCCTACGTTACCCCAGGGTCAATACCTGCCTTGCAGTATAGTCATGAGGCACCCCGTCGGCATGTCTCTTAAATTCGCATGTTGAAACATTAAATATGACGTGGTCTTTTTAATGGGAGGACATTTATTGAAAATAGGTCAGTGTATATCCACTACTCCAATTGAACTAGCATGCTATAATGTTAAAGTTCCCTTTCCAAAGGAAAAGAGTAGTTGAAAACCAGTAATAATTTTTGGTAAAATTAAAAAAAATAAATAAATAACATGTATTGGTTACTAAGATATACATTAATAAGTTACAAAAATAACCTTTAAAAATTAAAAGTCAACTTAAACTTTTACCATAAAACATTCTCCACATCCTCTCCACAAGAGCTTCACATTGCTCTTTCCAACAGTATGTCGTTTCATAAGATGCTCTCAGTGCTTTGATCTCTTTAAGCCGCATTCCATGTCTGACGCGGACAGCTTTAATTGCTTCTGCCCACTTTGTAGGATCATCTGAATCAACTATGCATGATTTACCAAACAGTACATTCTCTAATGCTTTGGCAAATCCTGATTTTCTACCCACAAGAATGGGTAAACCAGCAGACAAGGCTTCAAGGGCAACAAGACCAAACCCCTCTGATCTGGATGGCATGATGGCAAGATCAGCTTCACACAGTAAGTCCTTCATTCTGTCTCTGCTTTGTATGAACTTTCTGACGGTCAGCTGCTCTTCAGCAATGCCACATTGAAGAAGCTTTTGCCTTACCTCTCCTTGCTTTCCTTCGGGAGCACCCACAAAAATAAGATGATAAGGTTTCTGTTTCAGCCGCTGATCAGTAAATGCTTCAGCTGCGATGTTGTACCCCTTAAGTTCAAAGTCCTCATCATCACCACGACCAAAAATCAACACCTTGAAATCAGCATTCTCGTTAGGAGCTTGTTCTAAATCCCCAAATTCCCTAACAAAAAGTCCTGGAGTGATTGAAAAAACATCCTGATCTTTCTTGCAGCGTCGTAAATATGAAGAGTAAAACTCTTCCAGTCTGGGTCCAACAGGTACAACAAGATCTGCAAGTTTACAGAGGTCAACTTCATCCTGATGTTTTCTTTCACCTTTAGAAATGGGATCAGCATAGCTTTTATACTTGCTGAGGTCTTCTGGAGCCGTATGTACTACCTGCACCCACTTACAGTTGTGAAATCGGGAAGAATCTCTTATGACTTGTCCTTGCCGGCCAAGTTTAACGCCATGGCCAACAACAATGTCCATGCTGAGATCTGGCGGTGGAAAGCTCAACCAATCAAGGGGATTGTAGGCTGGCCGTTGCTTTGCATCAACAACAGTAATTCCACAACTCTGAGCTGCTCTTTTTTCCTCATCGTTACAAGCTCCTTCGGGAACTAACAAACTTACTTCCACTTTGGGATGTTTTGAAAAGTGAATTGCAAGTTCCCTGTTTATTGTAGACAAACCACCAGCAGATGAATTCCACTCATCACTTAGAAGAGTAACTTTCAGGGTTGGCCTGTTAGGACAAGAAACATTCTGTCCAATTGCTTCTTGTGGTGTGGTTGCAACACTGATCTCAGGATTATCAATCTGCAAATAAAAAACAAAAAGCCTCAGTAAGGGCAGTTCTTAAATAAATAAACATTTCGCTGTCAAAAGATCCTACATATATATTGAAAACTAAAACAATTCCCAACAGAAAAGTCCAAGACAACAGTGCTTCTCAATTGAAGGGCTGAGAGCATATCCAGCCTATGTGACTTTTTAGGCCTTTTTTATTTTTTCTCTCTCAGATTTGTCCATTTTTGGCATGTGAACTACAAATTAGTTGCAAAACATTGTTCAGAAATTTTTTGTTTTTTTCCCGTCGTTTTCGAGAAATTGCATATGCAAAAAAAAAATCAAAGGCTCCTATTGTAACGCAATATTGCGGTAAGCTTCTGTTTTCACACTGACGCGGTTCGATATTTTTTTAAAATTAAACACAAGGATTTTTGACGAACGCAGAAAAAAAGTAAATCACTTTCCTAATGTCCAGGCCCCGGTTGTTCAAAAGGTGGATAGCACTATCCATCGGATAAATCACTATCCAGTGGATAGGTGTTAACAAAATCCTTTGTGTTATCCGCTGGATTGTGATTTATCCAAATGCCCATCTTAATTATTATGGACAACGGACAGTTTTTCCTGTCCCAATTAAAACAATCTAATACAAAGTTAGCCTTCTTAATACAGACAATTTGGGTAATTCTAAAATGTCTCAAATGTGCCAAGTCAGTTAGCTACACATATACTATCAGTTCTGTTGAAAGAAAATTACTAACGTTTGTCTAATCATAATTTTTTTCAATGTCTTCACGAGGAATAGATGCGGTAATTTACTGCATTTTTCCTTAAAAAACAATTAAACATTTAAATTATGTCATCCTCGCAAACTGTAACTTCTTGGTACATGTATTTGATGAAACACACTTCTTCGTGTTTGATATACTACATGTATGCAGCACAGTAGATTACCTTTTGGGAAGCTGAACTGGCTTTGTCAGGTTCAAGTTGCTGACCAGAAGCGGCAGCCATGGCTGATGAAGTAAAAATATCGGTTGAAAGTGTAAGAATGAAGACAAAAATATTGCAAAAAATGCTATGAAATAGACAGCAATTAAATATAAATCTATTGACTCTAGCAATTTTTCCTTCTGGGTGTATTAAAAAATTGTCTGGTCTATTTTCAGATAATGCATAATGGCATTGATTGTATAATAATACTGTAATTATTATTCAAATATAATAATTCATAATGATTCATACTTGACCCTACATGCTTTCTGTACAATACTAATTAAAACTACATATTCCAGGGCAATAATTATTATGAACAGAAGTGACAGCAGGATCACTCACCATGTAACACATTAATTTTTTTTAATTAATGTTCTGTAACTTTTCACAGAAAATAATTGAATATGGGAAATGCAGACACATTTTTGTCACGCTTTGGGTCCAGAAACCCAAGTACACGAACTCAAATTAGCAAAATATAATAATTGCTTTGAATTGTAAATACATGTAGCTTTCAAAAACTGATTCTGACACTCACATTTAGACTATGTAAAAAAAATTGAGTTCATTCTATTGGAAAATAAAAGGTATAATTAGATGGCCAGCTCTAAAAGCTCAAAATAATTTGATGAGAGTTAAGGTATCTTTACAGTAATCTCGAGATGCTAAAGCTTTAACACTGGAATTATCTATCAAAAAAATATGAGGGTCACTGACCATCCAAGCTATCCGTAGTTAAATCTAAGCAAAATTAATGCAAAGGCTACCAGCCCTTTATGTGCTAAGATTTCTCCTCTTGTGTATGCATGCACTTGTGCATTACATAGCATGGTGTAGACTTTCTCAAAGTCCGTTTTTTGTTTTGGTTCGTCGCTCGCTTCTCGTGACTTCATCGCTCGCTTTTCGCGACTTTGTCGCGCTCTCTTGGGCTTCGCAGTCGACTTGTGGCAAGTCTAAGCATGGCGTTGTGACTTAAATTGTGTGGTAGTAAGGATGTGCATAAACAATTAGCGCGAACGTCCTTAAACTCTACTTTTATGAAAAAAATTATATTTTTATTATTTGTGACCAACATGGCTGCCGTGAAAGGATAAACTTCAGAATACCCGGTCACTTATTTGCACGTCAATGAATATGAATGATTTCTATTGTTTTCATATGCTTCATTCTATAAAACGTTTAGGGATATTTAAATAAGTGGCCGAGTATTCTAAAGTTACTCCCCGTGAAATTCAGCCAGATCACCAGCATACTTCTCACAGATGATCATTATTATCTTTGGACAAAGCAATACTTACTCAACTTTTCCTGCAAAAGCCAGATTAGAGAAATTCTACTTGGTTGAACATTCCAGTAGTACACGACTCAAACTTCGACATCAGCAACCTGAGCTTGATCTTGCATGCATAATTTTGTGCATTATTAAAACGCGAAATCTTTCACAACAAAATATGCTCCATCTGTATCGTGCACAATAGGACAGAACAATTCTCCCGAGGGCCCAATATCTCCCGTGGTGATTGTCCTAAACGCAGCTAGACGTTAAAATGCTGTAGGTTTTAACATGTACACCACCAAACCGGAAGTGAATCCTAGGACTTTCTTGGCATAAGTGGCAAGTTTATTTAACCCGCAGAAATCTAAAACAAAGTCCTCTACGTAGAAATCTCAGCCTGGGAGTACTTAATTAGTTGTTGCCAGTCAACATTGGTTCTTAAAGCGAGGCCAATTGCAATCGACAGCAACTTTCTGCAAATTCAGTTGTTGATTAGCTTCCAGAACTGACAGTGCGACTGGTAAGCTTAATTTTCTTATACAGCAAACTCTCAGTTCAGCATTTCTCCCCTCCCTTTCGAATTCCTTCCTGGTTTTCTTTCGTAATGTTGGAATCAATCTCGTTACAGACACCACCCGATCAATTCGACGCCATTTTGTGCTATTTCAAGCAAAAATTTCTGGGTCCCGGGTGGCGAGTGAACGGGCTCACACATTTGAGAGGGAACTGGGATCGAATGCGAACAAATGGAAACTGAAAGGACGGGAAAAACTGAAAAGAAACGAGACTGAATTGAAAACATATAAGGCGCCCAGCAATCAGTACAATTGCATTACCATTTTAAATATGAAGCAACGTCAAAGGACTGAATAAATGTTCGACGTTAAACGATGAAGGTTACATGCAATTACGCTTGCTCCCAATTTTGCGAAATCTGTAGACCCCCCACCACCGCCGCCCAGTACCGGAGAAAAATAAAATGAACTGAAATAACAACCTGATCGCTGGTTAACTTTTTCGCTGTTTTTTTATGGGAGACATTTAATTTGTAATGCGGCTCGTAACTTAAATGTTAATAAAGTTGAGTTGGGTGTGCCATACAGACATTTTATAAAAGGGTTAGTTTAAATGTTAATAAAGTTGAGGGGGGTGTGCCATACAGACATTTTATAAAGGGATTAGTTTAATTAAGCAATAGAACACATTTTCTATGACTTTACCGGCGTAATAGAACCACGCGGGATGTTGGGAGAACACGAGAAAAGCTTGTAAACCACGAGCCGTAGGCGAGTGGTTTACAAGCTTTTCGAGTGTTCTCCCAACATCCCAAGTGGTTCTATTACGCCGGTAAAGTCATAGAAAATGTGTTCTATTGCTTTTATGAAATAACTATGAAAAGCGTTTGGAAAGAGAGAAATTTGTTGTAGTTTTGTGCCGATCAAGTAGCTTGTTCTCATAACATTCATCATATGACCGGGAAAACCAATCAGAGCCGCTGAAAGAATGAACTTTACACGATGCCACTGACAAAGCTGCACTGACAACGAAAGTGATGAAAAGTTTTAGCGCTTTGAAATTCGTCAGTTGGAATTTATCAGCTGAAGGAAGAAAACATATTCAATGATTCAAAAATTCTTTGAATGGGAAATCCAGAAAATTGTGTCCGGAATCTGCCGCCGCAAACATGAATGTACGAGGAAAGTTTGAACGCCTAAAATTTTTATGGCGTAAGCTTATGTTGGATTCAAAGATTGCCTTCTTGTCAAGACTTTTTCAATTGGAATAAAGGTTAGTTCCAGAAACTCAGCTTCTGAAAATGTTTTCGACTTTATCCACTTACTTTGAAGTGTACAATGAAGCCCGTACTTCTCTACATTTCAAGTTCTGAATGAAACTAAGCTCATTGTTTTTTAAGCCTACAGTTGGATTGTTTGATCATTCCATGCAAATAATTTGTTTAACCATAAACCTATAATTTTTGTTAGTTTCATTTTCTTCTTGCTAATTGATCATCCTTGCTTGGACACATAATCAGAATTTAAACTGCATCGGGTACAAAAGTATTCAATGAAAAAATCTCAAAAACAAAACACGATAAAGCGTAAGATAAGCTTAAGCTTAAATGGAATCGGCGTAAAATAATTATCCTAAACAACAAAGCTATAAGCTTAAACTTAAGCCTTGCTTTTTAATTCCACTGTGAAAATCCGTCTTATTTAGAAGTTATCTTAGGATTTGTAGGAACATTTATAAACTTCAGTTCAGTGAATTTCAATCGAAAATTCGTCAGTTTGAAAGCCATTGTTTTCTCTTTGGGATCCATAATTTTTGAGCTTTCCACAAAAAGCTAAATCTTCAGTTCAATGAACTTCACAAAGTACATATCGAGGTTGTTTTGATTGTCATTGATCGCTGCATGTAAGCCTTTCCAAGCCAATGTTAAATGAAAATATATTCCTGTTGTTGATATCAGTTTTAAAATATTAAAGCCTAGTGTTCTTTTGTCGTTAAGCCGTTTTTTGTTTGCGTGCGTGGGAAATTTTTTTTTATTTTGTAGGTTTGAGCAGCAACTTATCGTTTACAAGAAACATATCTTCTCTTCTCATCTTCTAACAGACCACAATATGCAATAAGACACTAAACCGGCTCGTGTTGTGAAATTCTTTCTCCTCACGCTTGTGTTGATGCAGTGGAAAATTGAACTTTGTTTACTTTACAGTTTCGCTTGCGCGGTTTTCTATGAGTTTACCGGCACAATAGTTAATAGGTCTTTGGCCAATCAGAACACGCGTAGTATCTCAGTTATTTTATAAATGCTAATAAAGTTGAGGGGGGTGTGCCATACAGACATTATAAATTATGTCATGCTAAAAGTGTGTCATGCTAAAAGTGCATATGAACCGAAATTGCTTTTTGTGTAGTTATAAAATTTAGCCTTTGAAATGTACGATTCCAAAGTTTGAGACGTTTAGAGAAAAAGTTGGCGATGTTACAAGCGTTCAAAATTCAAAGTTACGCTATTTTGCCCTAAAAATGGTTTTCAAATCGCGCGGCCAAAATGTCAACATGTCACGTGATGTGACGTAATGTTGATTGCACAATCAGTTCATTATCCAGTATGGTTAACACTCGTTAACATCTCTCAAACGGACCTTTCCTTTTCACTTTAAGTTACATGAAGTAAAACCTATTTCACACTTAAAGTAAAATTAGAAAAAAAAAATCAGTAAACTATATGCCTCGAACCCGAGTCGTTTGCTTCATAACTAATATCCTTATCCACTATACCAACGTGGATTAGCTACCGGGAGATGTAATTTTTAACATATTTATAGAGTTACCCATAACAATAAATGAAAGATAACCGTTTTCAAATCAGTGCTTAACCCTAAACACTGTAGATCAATGCTAAACCCCAAAACGCTACTCTTTGCTTAGCCGGATCTCTGTTCTCTCAGTTCTCTGCCCAATAAAATGGGGTTCCGTTCTCGTGTACGATAACGATAAAAAATACTACGTTGTGTAAAACCTCATAAGGTGTCCAAGGTCCGTTTGAGAGATGTTAACGAGTGTTAACCATCCATATAGTGGCTCTGTCGCACGCAGTTCGAGGAGTCTTGCTACGGGCGCAACCGAATCCCTAGACGTACATATTTCGGAGCGGCAAGAACTCACGGAGAATCACCAATGTTAACAAGCGTTTTCAACCAACATTACGTCACAACTCGATTCCAGTCCCTTGAATTTCGTGACCATTTTTTAGGGCAAAATAGCGTAACTTCGAACGCTTGTAACATCGCTAATTTTTATCCTAAACGTCTCAAATTTTGGAATCGTGCTTTTCAAAGGCTTATAACTACATAAAAAATTTCGGTTCATATGCACTTTAGTGGTTTGGCGAGTGTTTACAGCTAATCTTCTCACCAGGCATAAGCAGTCAAAATATGGCAAACGTTTATAATTTGCAAAAAGCAATAATGTCGAAGTAATTATGGTTTCGCTCAGTGCCCAGTCTGATAAATTAAATTCTTGCCGAACCCGAAACGGACAGGCAACCCTAACAACAAGTAATCTGATTGGTTGATATACAGATTTTTCCAGATTTTTTCCTCTGGCGCTCGATTTTCATTCGCACTGCTCCTGTATGTTAGCCTTTCGATATCGAGCGCTTTCCCCGCTGTGTTTGGAAAATAACTATAATCTTAGAAATATTGCCCACGTTATTTTTCGTTTTGTTAGTTTTTTGTGGATCTCGACTACCTTTCGGTCAACAATATTTCCACATCTGGAACTTAACTTGGATAATAACAGCTACACATGGTAAACCTTGTAATAGAACTTAAAGTGCTCCTGTGATCAAATTTTTGATTTTCACTTTTTTTTACATTTTCGTGTACAATTATACTTTCTTACTCATCTTGCCAAATTTCAATTCATTACGAACCTCAGAAGTCATTTTGTTTTAACATTTATTTCCGAGATTTTACGGTCGCCATTAATCAGCCTTGTTCCAAGGCTTGGTTGCAAATGGGAGAAAGTGACGTCAAAGACTCATACCTCACGGGTTGAAATTATAATAACAATAAGTATTGAAGATCACGCGAAAAGCAACACAAATTTTGGACTTGTTGTTCATGCAATTTTCTACGCTGATTGTTATTATAATTTCAACCCGTGAGAAATGTTTGAGTCTTTGGCGTTTTTTTTATCCCATTCGCAACCAAGCCTTGGAACAAGGTTGATTAATGGCGGCCGTAAATTCTCGGAAATAAATGTTAAAATAAAAGGACGTCTGATGTCCATAATGGATTGAAATTTGGCAAGATGAGTAAGAAAGTCTAATAGTACACGAAAATGTAAAAAAGGAAAATCAAACATTTGATCATAGGGGCACTTTAATCAGTGCACTTGTTTTTAATTTATTTGTTGAATATGCTATTTTTCTGTTTTTGTTTTATCCCCTGAAGTTATACGAATGAATTCAGTGTCCACTGCCAGTGGCTTGTGGTAAGAACTATATATTTTACTTAAATATTACGTTTTTTAGAAATTTATCTTAACTTCGTAATAATTTTTCTTATCTATACTTCTGTATTTATCCACACATTAGCAATAAGTTTTTTTTTCTGTTTTTCCTCTTTTTTACCAGGAGCCTTGGCGTTGTCACATATGTCTTGTAAGTATAAACGTTTGAAATGCAAGGCTAGTACAACGGAAATTAATGGCAGGTTTAATGGCCAATATTTCGACTAGTAGAACTAGTCTTCTACAGGGCCAGCGTGACGTCTAGTACTCGCATCCCTTTATAAAGAAGATCCGGAAAGTAAGTTACCACTATTTATCGTAGTGTTGAGTGGTCCTCTGCATTTAAACGTTTTATACACTTGTAAGTATGCTCACCGAACTGAGTCCAAATATTTGCAAGAAATCTAAAACATTATTAGCCCGTCGTGTTGGACAAGTGCCTTCAATAAAGATACAGGAGACTTACGTGAGCTTTCTATAAGCTATTAACAAGTCAGTCAACCAAAACCACGTTTATTTCAGGGACACCCAACGGGGAATTTCTAGGAAAACGCTTGGAATGGCGTCCTACTGTTTTTTTCTTTTTTTATAGCATTTTAGTGTCTGTAAAGAAAACTACGTGAAAGCTTATATAGACTATACAGTTTAATCTTTTTCGGATTTTTTCGGAGGCAAGCATCTTTACAACGAACATCCTCGGCGCCTGGCCGTTGTTGGTAGTTGGTCGTTAAATTCAAAAAGAAGATTTGATCGGTCGGCAGTCGTGACAAGACAACGTGGCCTTTGTAACGACAGGGGAGGAACTAAGGGGGTGCAGGGGGTGCCCCCTCCCCCCCCTCCGAGATGACCTGCATCTTTCTAATATAACTGGTATTCTGCAAAGAAAAGAAAAAAAACGTGGTTACGTCATTCCTTAGAGGTGCACCCCTCCTAAGAAAAATCCTGGATCCGCCCCTGAACGAGATGGCTGTACAGTGTGTTGCCCAGTTTCCGGCCAGTACCAGTTTCCGGCCAAAAAAAACAATTACGTCGGTTATGTTCGTCGGAGTTTTAAATTTTCGTCCACCGAAACGTTCCGAAACAAAGACGAACATTTCTGCTACACATTGGTGGTT
This sequence comes from Cladopsammia gracilis, assembly GCA_022457155.1. Classification (NCBI taxonomy): domain Eukaryota; kingdom Metazoa; phylum Cnidaria; class Anthozoa; order Scleractinia; family Dendrophylliidae; genus Cladopsammia; species Cladopsammia gracilis. The sequence continues at coordinate 870,859 of JAJGOT010000354.1, forward strand.
TTGGCGTTCTTTTTGAACAAGAAACGGCCGAGGAAGGAAATGTTTTGTCCAGGTGATTGAACGTTTAGCGATTAATTTTGGCTCGTTTCACTGCACATCAAAACTACCGTAGATAAACAAATAGCTCGTTTCACAGGAAATATCTCAAGGAGCTTCATAATTTTTGGACAAATGTTAGATAAAAGATGAAAGTGATTAGGGAATCTATCATCGTCAGCTGGAATAGGGCTGTTCCTGAAATTTTAGCAGTCAAACTCTCAGCGAAGATTTCGACCTAGTGTGCCAGTTTCCGGCCACTAAAAGACACATTGCTCAAAACCTATTTCTTATTAAGTGAAAGAACCGAATATTAAAATTTCCTGGTCGAGAAATTAAAGATACATGTGTTAGTGTAACAAAGATTACGAATTAACTACAGCTTATGCATGTATAGCGTGACTAAAAGTATGTAAGTCATGATTTGTTTTAGTTAAGTAGTCTGTCAACAAACTGCGGAAGACACGCTTCCGGGTCACTAAGGTCATACGTATTTTGAATACTGAGTAAAACGGTAGGTGACCAAGCTTAATATTGAAACTTACCTGATATTTATAACTAGGCGACCACTATTATCAAGGGACTTACAAGTCGGTTTACCTCGAGCGGTTTCAAGGACTTCAAGGAAAATTTACTTTAAGTCGGTGGCCGGAAACTGGGCTAGCTGGCCGGAAACTGGGCAACTTACTAGTTTTGCGAAAAATGGTATAATTTCTTTAATACTTGGGGAAGGCCGCCAACCATTTAACACTTTAAAGGTAAGTAAATGAACTGTCTTTGAAAGGAAATTGAGAAATTTTCCGTACAAGACAAAGGAGTTATAGCGATTACAAACTAAAGTGGCCGGAAACTGGGCAACATACTGTAACGAGCCGGTGAAGTGTGAACTGTCCTTTAGTACAGTTTGGTTGCAAGTATCTGTTTTATTTCTTGCAGATTAAGTGGCTTGATGCCATTCTCTGGGGACGATGACCATCAGACACTGGCCAAGGTGGCCAAAGCCGACTGGGATTTCGACGATGAATGTTTTGATGATTTGTCTCATGATGCGATGGAGTTTATTGAAGGACTTCTTGTTAAGGAACCAAGGTATATTTGTAATAACAGACAATAGTAAGATCCATTGAGGCTACCAATTAATTATGTCGGCCCTAATATTCAGTTTTCATACCATGAAGTGACTTAATGTGCACTCTCGGGTTTTGTTTTTCGATTTTTAAAGTAGTTTTCTATGCATCTGGGTAGAGACCCGGGGGGTCTCCCATATAAAATTGACGGGGCGGGTGCTGGCGTGGTTCAAATATATTTTTACCACTAACAGGTACCAATTTATACAACATAAGACATTTTCTGTCATATTTGTTCAGCTCAATACCTAAAAAGGTACCGCGATAATTCTAACCACGGTCATTTTAGATTTCAGCACCCTAAGCGGTACCAAGACAATGTGGAACAGTTAAATGATGACAGAAACGAAGACTTCCATCCTTCTTGTTCAAAAGTGCAACGAGTTGTAATACGTTAATAAAGCCATATTACATTCTTAAAGTGTATGTTCCCAATTGGCAACGAGTGAAACCCTCTTTGACGTCAATAAATATAGGAATAAAATAGTTTTAGGAAAGTGAGAGAGACTACCCCTAATAAAACTGTTTTGTTTTCCTCTTTACTTTCAGCAAGCGGTTTACAGTAGAAGAGTGTTTTCAACACCCATGGATAAAAGTGAGTACCAACAGTACAGTATAAAAGCAAAGACCGATACAACGTAGATACAAAAATTAATTTAAAAGGTGTACTATATTTCGGCTGGCCAAACCAGCCTTCTTCAGGTACAATGAGGTAAAATTTACATTGGCTTTTTATATATAATTGACTTCTTTGGCCTTACGTATGAGTCTCATTTAGAGAAGAAAAAAATTTTTATTATTGAAAAACCGAGACTCAGTAGTACGTAAGGCCAAAGAAGCTTTTTTAATTTCAAAGGGCAGAACACTTGTACCTCACGGCCTCAACATTCGCGAAGAAACATACTAATTATTCACTTTTGTATTAGTTTCCTTTCATTGTTTTCTGTATATTTTTCATTATCAGCTATTTTTATTTCTGTCTATCATTGTTATTTTTCTAGGTGTAGCCCTACGTATTTCCGTTGGTTTGGCCAGCCGAAATATAGTACACCTTTTAAATTTGTATCTGCGTTGTATCGGTCTTTGCTTCTATAGTATATTTCACTTGTTAAAACGATCAGATCACCGTACACCAGCACGTACACCTCAGATCACCGTACACCAGCAAGATTGTCGTCCACGGTTACTTGCTTGAACTTCTCATAGCAATAGTCCCGGGGGGGTCTCCCGACAATTTAGGATAGCTGTGTGCCGCCAAGGTTCACAAACCCTGACCCTATTTAAGGGTAGAAAATCGAGATCTGATACCCTTTTTAAGGCCCAATTCAGGCGTGTAGTACAGTGTTAACAGACCATATCTTTTTCGTTTTGCGTGTTGTGGTGGACTGCAATTTAGTGACCCTATCTAAGGAATATCTAAGGATCACAATACCAAAAATACCAAAAAGGATACCCTATTTAAGGACTGCGCACCTCAAAAACCCTACCCTATCGGGCGGCACATACCTATATAGCGTATAACAGGGAGTACCCCCCTCCCCCCGGGGGCAATAGTACGTTTTACTCGTTTTCTTGTCTACCTATTCCGACCGTTTTTCAAGCTCCACTGTGACCGCGGTGGTGGTGGTGGGAGGGGGGTTACCTCCCTCCATAATTTCAATAATATGAAGGGTATAGCAATGAACCTTGGAGGGTATATAGTACAACGTCCAAAAATAAAACATTGTAACTTAGTATGACGTAGGAATTACGCACGGCAGCCATCTTGGATTTCCGTGATGCCAAAAAAAGCCAAAATTACCTCTAAAGTAATTAAAACAAAAAAAATAGATGATAATGACCTTAAATTTTACAATTTACTGCAAGATATTTATGCTTAAAAATCTTGTTAGAAACGAACAAAAAGCTTTACTGAGAGGAATTTCACGTGACATGGTGTTTGAAGTACCAAAGTCAAATGTCCGTAATGAAATCCATTTCCACCCTGACCAGTGATACCCTTGAGGTAATGATAATCTGACCGCTTCTAGCACTTTAACTCCCAAGAGTGCCAAAAATCAAAATTCAAGAAAAATCCCAAATTTAGTTTTGCAAAATATTGAAAAACAGGTGGTACTATGCAAAAGAACTGCTGAAAGAGGTTCCATTTGAATAGTCACACCATAGGATTTCATCAACAGACTCAAAAGGTAGAACAAATGGTACCATGCAAAAGTACTGCTGAAGAAGTTTCATTTGAATGGTCACACCATAGGATTTCATCAACAGACTCAAAAGTTAGAACAAATGGTACCATGCAAAAGTACTGCTGAAGAGGTTTCATTTGAAGGTCACACCACAGGATTTCATCAACAGACTCAAAAGTTAGAACAAATGGTACCATGCAAAAGTACTGCTGAAGAAGTTTCATTTAAATGGTCACACCATAGGATTTCGTCAACAGACTCAAAAGTTAGAACTGCATTGCATGTCTTCATAATTGACTCTGGTAAGGAATGGGTTTAAGTCTTACCACCTCTTTATTATTAGTGAGTTCTGTAGTGATCAATTCTTGATTGGCGATTATAGGTTTCGGTTTTCAATTGTCACTGATCATATTTTCTATTTATTTATTTATTTATTTATTTATTTACCAGGATACTCATGAAACAGGAACAAAAATCAACACGGGAAAACACAAGGCGTTCATGGCGAAGAGAAGGTGGAAGGTACGTGATAAAGGGGAAGAAAAAAAAGAATTTTATATTACAAAGAGCGGTTTTTAATAGGGTGCCGGAAGGGATTTTGCGATTGAATTAATTGGTTTTGGATTGCTACGGCTTGTGATTGTCTAAGAAATCTCTCGCCATCTTTTCAACCAATCAGAAGTAAAACCAAAACCAATCGTGACTTGCCTGCACGCGTTTTCCCGCGCTTGGCGCTGGCGACATGTATTTTCTTTGAGTTCTGATTGGTTCATTGGATTGTCTGTGTCTGTTGTGATTGGCCAAAGTAGTTTCTTTGGTTTTGGTTTTACGAGACTCAAATAAAAACCGCTCTATGTAGATTGGTAAGTGAGAGGCCTTTAAGAAACAGTTTGTAAATGTAAAACTTATCAAGAACAACAAAGTTAGGACTATCGAAGTCATTGGTTCCCAAAACCGGCCTAGAAGTTTTAAAAACAGTTAAACTTAGGAAGGGTTACCGAGGTTCTTTAGTCTGCTAATGTTGAGTACAAATTCGAAATAAGTTAAGAAGTTTAAAATGTAGGGCAAATATAAGTTACCGTAAGTAAACATTAAGCTATGAGAAGTAGTTCAATGGTAAAAATTAGTCTGATTTTGTCTTTAAACAAACGAGCCAGAAAGCTAGGCTGCAAATGTTGTGTTTTTCATTGTTCAACTTTGACTGTTTTTATGCTATACTTCTGTTTAGATCCTCTATTTTATGACTTCGTTTTCAGAAATCTGTCAATGCTCTTCTGGCTGTACGTCGTATGTCATTATCACCTCTGTTTGCAGCAAAACGAAGAAGTTCAATGGATCCTAAAATATTAAAATCAACTTCTGAAAGCGAGGAGGATCAGATTGTTGACAGAAAAGTATCGTCACCAATTGATCCCGCTGTACTTGGTCTCCCAAACCGTCGCCATGGTGAGACGCGCAATTCTTGCTTTGATCTGGATATAAACACAATAAAAGCATTGCAAGCGAAGGCAGATAAGGCGATGGGAAAGGACTCATCGCAAGGGGATGAAATTGATCGAGAACCTGAAAGTAATTCTGAAGACGAAAATTTGGAAGATGGTTCGGATATGGATGATGATTGTTCAGGCGAGACAGGCAGCAATGCAGTGAATCAAGAAAAATCATCTTATCAGAGACCAAGAGCAAACACGTTTTGTGGAGCAAGTCCATATTCTGAAAGCACTTCTCAACGTGCGGAGAGAAAAACATCGCAGATATTGATCAGCGTTGGAGATTCGTCCAAAAATGACTTCAAACCAGTTTCGTTCACTTTTAACACAGAAGAACTAAAGAAAAACAACAGACTAATTTCCCAAACCACAACGGTCCAAAATGAGGGTCAGTTGAACTCAAGAGATTTGAACGAGAGTCATGTTGAAATTGCAAGAGATATTGATGAAGATTCCAGTGAAATTACACTGAATAAAAATCAGAACTACGTTTTCAAGCCGCAGAAATTAACGTTGCAACTTAATAAATCCATCATCAACGACGGGAATGATTCAACGGAGGACAATAGCGACGAGCTTCCGACAATTTGCGTGAATGACGAACTTATCGTCACTAGTCTTCCTCCGATTCCTATGAGTTTGAACAACAACATCGAGAAAATTGACAGAGAGGGACTGGACACAACTCCCTCGCTTCAGACTTCCTCGATCTTAAACATTGCTAATGTGAATAAAATACCCGATGGCGTGCAGTCCATCACGGTAAAACTGGAAAATTTGAATGGTATACAATTCACTACCGGTCACGTGTCGTGTGGCGTGCGTCGATCCTCCACAGGCTCAGCACCGCGTTGACATTGCGAGTAAAACTAATTATATTAATTAGTTGTCATTAAATGGTATAATTTATGAGTAAATCGTGCCTACTGCGGCCAAACATTAGAGGACAACTAAACTCGTCACCAGGGCCTTCTCCTCGTTCAAAATGGCGGCCTGGAAAAGGCTGATGAAATAGTCACGTGCAACTGTACATATTTAACAGCCATGTGATTTCTTAAAAGCTGGAACTGTCGAGTATTACATAAAGTAACAAGTGGTATCATGGATGTTATAAAGTGAAGTAGTATGTGTGGGACAGCGGTGAGCACATGGTCGGGTAGAACTGGTAGTGTGTTGTATTTATTCCTGGGTTTATTCCACTTGTTTTATCCTCTATTTTATGTACTAACAGAACACGACAGGAACCACTGTTCAAGTGGAACGAAGACATTTCCTCATTCTTCACGTGACAAAACGCTTCAGGATTATTGGAGTATTTTGGAAGCCTTGTCCAGGGATTTCTCAACCCGGCCATTTTGAACCAGAGGGCCCTGGGGACGAGATTGGGAAAAACAAATAAGAAATTAGCTGTCAAACGAACAATAGAATTTTTACAGTGCTGGTTAAATTTCCATCCACCGGATATTTGACGGTTAAGTCCAGGTCCATCGCTCTCGGCTGATGGCGAGAAATAACTTTTATGTGTTGTTTTATAGTTAAATGTTCTTCCGTGTGACCCTTTAACTCCCATGGTACCATGCAAAAAAAAAAAACTACTCATGAAGTTTCATTTGAATGGTCACACCAAAGGATTTTGTCAACAGACCCAAAAGTTAGAACAGCTACATGTCTCCATAATTGACTCTAGGAGTGCATCCGTTGACTGTTCATAATAAAAAATTCATTTGTTTGTTGCTTTAAAGCTGACCCATTTGACTACTGACGGTTACCCAATTAAGACACCTTTTACATTGTTCTTTTATTTAGCGTCTCTTTCACCAGTAAAAACTTGCAGTGACCAATAAGAGGCAAAATCAGCTTGGTTTAACTGACTTGTGTTTAAAATCAATATCAATTCCAAGGCAAAAAATCCAGTTTCAGGTGTTTTAAGGAGTTGGAATCGTTTTTTTTAAGAGTAATTTTGTATCAACAGTAACATCCAACAACTCACGTTATCTGAAATGGGAAGACACTGATGCAGCGGAATAAAGTTGATTATCATTGATTTATTTTGTGTCTGTTGGATTTCGGGGCGCGATCCATTCAACCAAAACTTCCGAAATTTTTTGTCCAGAGCTTGACTTCGTCGGTTCGATCCATCCGAAATAGTTTCGGAAAAGTACATGTACTTTTCGAGATAGATCAATTTTTTTTTGGTTAAACCGGATTCACCTCCAAACAAATTCGAAAATATTGGTTGAATGGACCGCGCCCAGGTTTTTACGACAGTCATGAAGACATGATTCTTATGCAAGTTTTGGATCGGAAATTGTAGGAGTAAAACTGGAAAAGTTTCCCAAATTTCTGGAGTGGGGAATAGAAAATAGCGCACTTAATTCACGTTCAATGGGTGTTTGGTGAAGTGGATGTTTTGTTGGCCAAATCATGATGTTTTGACATTAAAATCACTTTAAAATAGCATCCCTAGGTCGGCAAAATTTTTAAGCACTCTGTATAACCTGCTAGAAAACATGTTCTATTTTAACTATTTGCGCAGAAGCCGCAAGCAAATTTGTTTCTTGAGCCATGAAGCTACTATCATACAACCTTACCGACTAAACACAAGCAAACAATGAACATTTTCTTGTAAAATGTCAGAATACAAACTTCTCCGTGGTTAACTGCAAACACCTTATTATAGCACTGTTGTATTTTATATGTAATGGAAGTCTCTATATCGTGGTACTCATACGTACACGACTAAATTTTCCACCCGTATTCCGATCTAGTGGCCCCCGTTGTCGCGAATAAAGATTGTTCCGCACTCCGCAGGCTAGAGTCGTTTGCTGTATTCATTTCATCAAATAGTTATAGCCGTTTATTTGCCAAGAAACAGCCAGTTAATTGTTCGGTAACGTTATGCGATTAATTCAGAGTCTCGCTACTCAAAGGACAGAAGGCCTAACAGCCAGTTAATTGTTCGGTAACGTAATGCGATTGTTTCAGAGTCTCGAGCTCGTTACTCACAGGACAAAAGGCTTAACGCCAGTTATTGTTAGGTAACGTTATGCGATTGTTTCTGAGTTTCGTTACTCACAGGAAAGAAGGCCTAACGGCTTACTGCGCCTGTCACTAAAATTGCACCTACAATAGCATTTCTACGTTTCTCAGCAAATAAAGCCGCCAACGTTTTACACATTTTTATCTGTTTAAATAAATCAGCTCTTTAGTTTGGTCTCCTGTACGTGCAGCAGCATGGCGCAGTGGTACTGGAGACCACTCGGCTTGACCTCGTCTCCAGGGCATACTCCGTTTTCAAAATGGCGGACAGGTCAGGCGTAGTTGGTCGAGCCCAAATCATGCCGTCCAGAAGGACGTCGGACACCTTATTTGGACTTATATAACGGAGTAACTGGTGAGCTTTCAGTTGGGGTTAGGGGTAGTAGTTTATATAGTTAAATTTAGGACTAAGCAACCCGAGAAGCTAAGTGGTACAGTAGTATGGTAGGCTATGTAAGCCTAAGCCTCGCCGAGGTCACAGGTTCAATCCTGAGTGGGGATTTTAGATTTTCTTTTTTACACTTAAAAATTTATTGAAAATAAAATTCTAAGTGTCGACATTACGTTATATAAGTCTCAATAAGGTGTCCGACGTCCTTCTGGACGGTATGATTTAGGCACAACCGGCGTAGTTCCTTTGCCGGGCCGCCATTTTGAAAGCAGAGAAGATCCTGGGGACGAATTGAACGGTTGCTCTCGGCTCCCACCAGTGGGGCCTGGGTTCAAATCCAGGAGATGACGCCATTGTTGTTAGTTCTCATCCCCGATTATTTCTTTGGTTACTCCGGTTTTCTCCCGTCTAAAAAAACAACAATCTAATAAATTCGAATTTGATGTGTAACGCACTTGCATGTTTGAACTTGTTCTCGAGAGCTCTTCCGTACAAGGGAAAAAAATATTTTTAATCTTGTTTTGCACACCTTATTGAAGCTCATTACATACTTATAATCCTGCGTGTCTATGAAACTCCAAAGTCTGTGTAGAAGGCTACTTTACAGAGCCATTTCGTTTGCAAAGCAGTTATATCCATTGTCCACTATTGTGGTGTACCAAAAAGAGCGGCGAAGCTGCGAGAAGGGGAAATATATTGCCACCACCCTATTGCCTTTACAGCTGCCCATACTCGATTGGTGGGCCTATTTAATTCTCTTTACACATCCGGGATACACACTAATCACTCCATAGAATAGTCCAGTTTCGAATTCGCTATGGTCGCTGAACGAAAGCACTGAAGACGCATTTTTACATGGTTAGCCTCAATCTGAAGTGATAAATTCACAAATTCAGGCGAGATGACCTGTTCAGAGCTCTGTCTATTGTTTAATTTTCAAATTTCACGCACCCTCTGCCGGTATTTGTGAATATTTTACATCAGGTCGAGTCTAACCCTGTATCAATGTGTCATTGGTGTTTGAATTCAGCGGTAATTTTAAATACGAAAATGACTTATTAAGGGCGCGTTTTCCTTGAGACAATTATTCTGGTCATTCCAAAAACAAAAACTATTATTCCACTGTGACGTCATTTTGCCTTATAAGGGAAAGAGAACACGCAAAATAACCGAGCGTATTACACAGTAGATTGCCGTATTACACAGTAGATTGCCGTAATACACCTTAGTATCCCGGTTTCAAGACACAAGCTCTTATAAATACAAGAATTTCAGTCGAATAGTAAATCCTATATTGCACCTATTCCTCTCGTACAATATGGAAAGAAGTCACTACTTTGACGTGTGTACCTGTGTGAGAATGTAAACAACATAGTTTTATTAGCGCATTCTGAATTCAGAATGACCTAGCCTGCGAATACAGCGGCCTGTCATCGCTCCCGGCAGCTAGAGGCGTTCGCGCTAACGCCTCTAGCTGCCGGGAGCGATGACAGGCGGCTGTATTCACGCTTGGTTTTTATTTTGCATATTAGAATAGTCACATTCTGATTGGTTGGTTGTTTGTAAACTTAAGACTAACCCATAAACCCTACTTGGGTATAATTATAGTTAGTCTTATTGTTTTGGATCACCGAGGCGTCAATTTTCTAACTATAGTTAAAGCGAACAGAGAAGCGGTCACATTACCGAAACAGCTAACTAGAGTTATCCCCGTCTTAACTATAGTTAGTAGCCCAGATGTGACCGCAGCCAATATTTCGGCTCTATTACAGAGTCATAGTCATGTAATGATATTTTGCAAGAAGGCAACTTAAATATCATAGGTAATTAGGCGTGTTAACATTACATAATTGTAGGTAATCAGAGAAACTGGTCTAATTCTCAAGAGGCTTCAAGTCCTTCGTAAATGCCAGGCTTGAGATTCTTGATATAGAAAGCATCAAGGAATGCTAATTGTGACCAATTGTGACCAATTGTAATTGGAAGCAATTATCTCAAAGTTGTTGTGAACTACATTTAAGAATATGGTCTTTGAAACTTACACAGAGCAATGGATGGTCATTGAAACAATCAGATAGTCCATGTAAGCTAACCAATTCATTAATTAAAAGCCGTTGCAATTAACAAGATGGTGATACATAGGTTGCTCTGACCTAGTGAAGAAAAGGTGGAGGTATTTGTGTGGTTTTCTATTACAAAGTACAATGAGAACAATCTAAAAACACTCAACCTTTCGGGTTTTTGACATTTTTAAATGCTATATATTTCGAATAGACATATATTTGTATGATAATCATTTCTTAGCAGTAATAAAATATTTTGAAATTTTAAGTTTTCTAAGTTTTAGCTTTTAATCTATTTACACCTAATTGCAATAACGTTGTCATATAAAAAAGCAAAAAGCAAAAAGCTTTTTGATATGAATCGGGTGTATATTTCAAGGAAGTCTCTATTTTGTTTGTTTTCATAAGATATCCCTCACTAGGTGCAAGACTCGTTCTTTGGCAATGTGGTACACAAAATTCGCGAGCTAAATCAGTATCACGTGCTTAACAGAATATTTCGATTTAACTTGTTTGGAGAGATGCCGCTATAAACGTAATAGTAATATGTAATTTTTTTACATTTACAAATATAGTTAGAGGTTTGGTTAGGAGAAGATTGGTAAATTTCGTGAGTTTAATTTTATTTCTTTGCATCAGGCCAACAAAATTTTGCTTGCCTGTGAACGCCTCAACATTTTCTCAAGAAAAATTGGATTTCCCTGACGAGAAGGGGCGGCTCTAAAAAAAGGCCACAGTTTGCCTGTTAAAAAAACTAAAGCATTGTGCACTCGATGCATTCTACAGGCTTACAACTACAAAGTATCTTTTGCAAACGTATAATCACGGTCAATCTGTTCTTCGTCCCTACCTTGCGAAGAAGCCATCTTTGACCTGATAGACTTTGTGTGCAGTGGAGTTAAACGTTCTGCATAGCGGGCGTCAACGTACCGTGCCCCGTACTTTACCAGCAGATCGGTTATCTCGCTATGGCTTTCGTGACTGTATCTAGAAACTGCACAGTGGTGTATGCCCTTAACTATCTTTAATATTTACATCCGCGCTGTGTTCAAGTAACAACTTGTCGAGGTTTTCGTAACCGAATTTGACTGACCAGTGCAGTGGTGTTCTTCCAAACCTATTTTTAATGTAAGTGTAGTCAAGTCAGCCCTTTAAGCTACTGTGTCCAAGCCTCACTCGACTACACTTACTTTATTTACGCTGCTACTGAGACAACAAATGTTCTTTATTTTGAATATTTACATCCGCCTTGTATTCAAGTAACAATTTGACGAGGTTTTCGTGACCATTATCGGCTGACAAGTGCAGTGGTGTATCTCCTTTATTATTTTGAATATTTACATCCGCGTTGTGTTCAAGTAACAATTTGACGAGGTTTTCGTGACCGCGTCTGACTGACAAGTGCAGTGGTGTATCTCCTTTATTATTTTGAGTATTTACATCCACGTTGTGTTCAAGTAACAATTTGACGAGGTTTTCGTGACCATTTTCGGCTGACAAGTGCAGTGGTGTATCTCCTTTATTATTTTGAATATTTACATCCGCGTTGTGTTCAAGTAACAATTTGACGAGGTTTTCGTGACCGCGTCTGACTGACAAGTGCAGTGGTGTATCTCCTTTATTATTTTGAGTATTTACATCCACGTTGTGTTCAAGTAACAATTTGACGAGGTTTTCGTGACCATTTTCGGCTGACAAGTGCAGTGGTGTATCTCCTTTATTATTTTGAATATTTACATCCGCGTTGTGTTCAAGAAACAATTTGACGAGGTTTTCGTGACCGTATTTGACTGACCAGTGCAGTGGTGTATATCCAAGACTATCTTCAATATTTACATCCGCGTTGTGTTCAAGTAACAATTTGACGAGGTTTTCGTGACCGCGTCTGACTGACAAGTGCAGTGGTGTTTCTCCATCCCTATCTTGAATATTTACATCCGCGTTGTGTTCAAGTAACAATTTGACGAGGTTTTCGTGACCGCGTCTGGCTGACAAGTGCAGTGGTGTATCTCCTTTATTATTTTGAATATTTACATCCGCGTTGTGTTCAAGTAACAATTTCACGAGGTTTTCGTGACCATTTTCGGCTGACAAGTGCAGTGGTGTATTTCCATAAAAATCTTTAATATTTACATCCGCGTTGTGTTCAAGTAACAATTTCACGAGGTTTTCGTGACCATTTTTGGCTGACACGTGTAGTGGTGTATCTTCATAAAAATCTTCAATATTTATACCCGCTCCATACTCTAGCAACAAGCGAGTGGCCATATAGTGGTTCCAAGTAACCGCCAAGCTCAAAGGTGTTACTTTGACTTCGTAATCGGTTCTTTGAGCATTAACGTCGGCGCCAAGATCAATGAGGGTCTTTATAAACGTACTTGAGGTTGATGGACTCGCCCATAGTAAAGGTGTCTGATTACATAATGCAGGGATATTTATATCCACACCGTCATTTAACACCAGCTCAACCGCCTTTTCCACATCATCACCATCATCGCTTCTAACACACCGGTGCAGCTCTGTTAATGTGTTGTATTTTTCAACAAGCCCCAGATAAAGTTTGTCAATTTTAGCATGACCAGGCCCTTTTTCTTCCACACTTGAAAGAATATCAACTGCAGTCTTTTCGGGGAATAACTTCGCTTCGTTTCCCGTTGTTTCAAAGTTCATTTCTTTACCAAAGTTATCGAGAAAGGCATGCGCTTTCAAAACTTCGTTATATTTCCCCTCTAAAACGGCAGCCTGAAGCACATTAAAACCCGATCGTTTATCCACATGCAAAAAAGCCTTCCTTGAAAGTGCCCTCAGACTGACCTGCAATAAAAACGTTAAAGCTATTGAACGAAATACTGAGTACAATTAATTGCAGGTTATTTGTTTATCGTTAAAGGAAACAACTTTGCTGCGCTGTTTGAACTGCTACTGTGTTCACACTAGTGAAAAATGTTTAGTCTGATCACAAGTGAAACATGTTTCACTGTGAAAAATGTTCACATCAGGCGGGGTATTGCGCGAATCATGATCGGAACATGTTTATTCTGAGCATGATTTAAACTATTTCACGAGGTAGTTTCGATCTAAGCCAGAAGAAACACGTTTAGAGCAAATGTCGTTTCCTTGTTAAAACATTGCATTTTCCTTCGTTCCCGAAGAACTTGATAAGTGGGATTAAACCGCAAAATAATGCAACAGCAAGTTCGAGCTCTATTTTTTCGGTTCATGTGTAATTATACAGATTTAATGTGAGCTTATAAATGTTTTGTAAAACAGCATAAATTATAGAAACAGGCGTAAAACGTGTTTTGAAATTAACAATTAATGTGAACAATTGGCCATGTTTTCACGAGCGATTTTTCAAGTCGCTGAGCGAGTGACAGTCGGAAATCTCGTGAAAACAGTTGCTTGTCCAACTCGCTTAAAGTTAAGCGAATCGGCGAATTTCAATAGAATTCTCATTAAATTTAAGCCACCGATCCAGGTAGCTTAAGCGAGTCGGCAATCCTCGGTAGGAAAAAAGATGGCGACTGGTACATTTACCCATAGTTCTTAGCGCACAAAACCCTTAACAACGTTCATAAAAATGTAAAGAAAAGTCAAAAAATCTTCAAACCTAGTCTACACGTTGTCCTTAGTACTGGAACAAATGTTGCAAAACTTTGGCTTTCTTTGTGCCTTATGTGCTGTGTTAGGTCCGCAAGGTATTGTGGTAAAATGAACAGCCGCCATCTTTTTTCCTACGGTGGATTAATTTCGGCCAATCACATTTCGCCAGCATTCAAACAACCGAGAAGGGCACGTCAGAGGCGATATAATTTGCATTTGCCGCGAATATTTGAATTGGCCAATAACGCAATGGTACGCTATCCATTTCCTCATGTTTACAGTTTGAATTTTCCACCGTCTCTGATGCTGGAACAAGCGCGATAGCACTGACACCAATAAACATAAGAATCATATATTTGCAAGCGTCACTGTTTCCGGCCATCTTTCTTGAATAACAAGGGACAAACATCAAGAAAAATGAAGAAAACTCTGTCCATGAAAACGCATAAATTATTTAAGCTGCTTAACGCTGTCAGTAAACAAATCACCTCGAGGAATGTTAAGCGAGAAAAACCGCCCCGTGAAAACACAGCCAATGAAATTGGAAACATGTTTACGGGAAACGTGTTCATTGAAACGTGTTTGGTCTGAACATGTTTCGGTGCTGGTGTAAACACAGCATAAGCTAAATGAAACACGTTAGCGCAAATGTCGTCTCCTTGTTAAACACTGTATCGCCCTTTTTTCCCGAGGGGCTTGATTAGTGAAATTAAACACAAAATCATATTTTTCTGTTCATGTGTAATAAGAAAGATTTTATGCGTGCTACCGCGAAACTTCTAAAATTTAGATTTTATTGTCTTTTTTATCAGTTTTCTACGTTTCGTGTATGTCGCTTTCACTTATTAATTAGTTGTCCTTGTTTGAAGTTTTCATTAGTTCTATTGTTTACATTGTCTTCAGTGTTATCACGACGTTACTTAATTTGTCAAGTTTTTGTGCGTAAATTCAGTCCTGAATGTCAGCGTTTTTATCAGAATTTTACAGAAGGTTTACCGTTTGCAGCGTCTATTTTTTAAATCGTTAAGTCAGGACACCGCTAAGTACCGTCGTTGGAGTGTGGATTTGTAATAAGCTAGAGCACGAGACGCGTGACTTCCGTTACAATGTGAGCTTATGGCTTTTTGGTGAAACAGTACAATTTAAAGACGTAAAACGTTTTCTGTTGAAACATGTTTACTCGAAACACGTTTCGTTCCTGATGTGAACACGTTATGGGAAAGTGAATATTAATATATATCTGCAAAACTGATATAACGCTTAACATTTTTATCAAAGGACACGACACTAGCCCAATGCACCATTTACGGTCGTGACTAGAATGGATACTCCAAAATCAGGTTGGACCACCTCGGACACTTATTGAGAATTATATAACGTAATGTGGACACTTAGAATTTATTTTCAATAAATTTTTAAGTGTAAAAAAGGAAATCTTAAGTCCCCACTCAGGATTGAACCTGTGACCTCAGCTAGGCTTATGCTTACATAGCCTACCGTACCACTGTCCACCTAGCTTCTCGGGTTGTTTAGGCCTAAATTTAACTATACAAACTGCTAACCCAAACTCAACTGAACGCTAACCAGTTACTCATTAAGGCGTCCGAGGTGGTCCAGGCCGTTGTTATCTGAGGTCTTCCGTCTGCGTAACATCGTTTCGAATCCTGCTGTTCTCGATTTGCAGCCAAATTCGTTGTATCGCGATGCGCGAAATGCAAACTTCGAAAGTTTTCTTTTTTTTTTTCTGTTCCGTCAATCATCTCAGTGGGAGGCGGGGTTATGTATTTGCTTAATTGAAGACTGAACATGAAAAAAATAACGTAGATTTCAAACGCTTAATAAGGCAAAATTTAGGCATTAATTCAGTAAAGTGACTCTATTGAACTCATCTCTGGTGTATTCTTTTGTCCTTTGGGGAATATCAAGCCGTTTTGGTGATTTCTTTGTTCCCCGTGTTTCCACTCATAAAGAGAGAGCAAGGCCGAATACTCCATTCTGGACAGCCCAACGAACGAAGCCACCGAACAAGAGTCACTTTATTGAATTAATGCATAAATTTCGCTTTATTAAGCTTTTGAAATCTACGTTATTTTTTCCCCATACAAAGTCTTATAAAGCGCTCAAATTTTTAAAACGGCCGCCGTGTAACCCAATGTACCGCTTTCATCAAAGGGTCACGTCCCGTCTCCTACACCGCTAATAATTAATCCTTCGCTTTTTCGTGAGGTGAGCTTGGGCTGCCTGTGATTTAACATGCCCGATGCAAATCAGATTTACAAGCGAAGAAACGAATTCTAAGGTAAAAATCGACGGATAAAATTAACTTCTGAATTCCTCACCTGTATCCATCTTCTTCTATTAAACATCCTTACTCGTCAGCTCTTCGAATAAAATTTCTCGCCATTGAACTCTCCGAATCAATCTTGCGGTAATCTCTCAACGGGCTAAAATAACACCAGATTCAACTCGCTACATGTTAATCCCGCCTCCACTGAGATGATTGACGGAACAGAAAAAAAACAGAAAACTTTCAAATTTTGCATTTCGCGCATCGCGATACAACGAATTTGGCTGTAATATTGTATAAATGATCATGACCTGTGCTGTGAAATGATATTGACCTTCACCATATCTTTTACCGGCCGGATCCGTCGCTGTGATAATGCTTTAAAGATCTGTTGCCAAGCTTTTTTCCTCGCTTCTTTGGTTCAGTGGTATTGAAAGCTTTTAAAAAGTAGGATCAGCGAAATTCCGTTTTCGCCGCATGTTTTTCTTCGCGGGGGCTTTTACATTGGATCCACATGTAAATTGTCTTCTTGTAGTCTTACTATGAATAGCTCCTTTGTCCTTTTATTATAAACACCTACATTTGTGTTCTTGGAGCTAGATTGGATTGCTTTTCCAAGGTGTTATAGCATCAAACACTGATAAAAATTCACTGTGATTACTGCATTGTTTATTGTGTGAAATATATGTACATGTATCTATATGTCCGGCACTGCTACCCGCAAATTTCCGGTCCATGGTGGACCATTGGATGTTCGAAACGCGTTTCCAAAAGACTGAATTCGTTTCACAGGAGCTGACGATCTAGCATAGTTATTTCCGTAGGCCAAATTACATACAAAAATGGCAACAGGAGCAGCTGAACGAACACCAATCAAGTCCTTCTTTTTCGCAATCGGCCAAAGCAATCCCCCTCACTTTTTCACACACGATCTGAGATGGAATCAAACTACTATGAGATAAAACTACATCCCCGAAGCGCATCGTTTTCTTTAGATATTGGCCAATTATGTCGATAGTATGTTTTTCACTGTATTTATAATCCCCAAAACTTCATCCCCAAAAATTTCAAAAACGCTCTCGTACAATTTGTTCCAACTTTGCAATAATCGAGGCGGCTATAGGAGGTAACGTCGGCCCACGTTTTCAAGTTTGATTCCGCAAATTCAAAAAGGCCGTCGAGAAGTGGAGGTATTTGTTGAATCAAAAATCCGTTTTGATAGCCGGAAGAAAGAAAAAATCCCTTTTAACAGTGATATGTCCAAAATTCCGGTGCAAGAATAGTGAACAGTGCCGCGCGTGGAACCTCGTGATACCGCCCCTTTAAGGTGTTTCCCTCCAGTTTCGGTGTAGGCGCACCGAACATTTTTGAGCGGCCGTTTAACTAACTTTCCTTTATTGAATTAGTATGAAACTTACACAAAATGTTGTACATAGTTTGAAGTTTATAACAGTGTAACAATTTTGTAAATCACATTTAAAATTGCGGAGATAAACGAGAAACATTGACATCACTCGAGTCTAAATTCCGAGCGTTCGCGATGGCATCTAGAAAAATCAAAACTATTACGATAAACTATGACATATGGCAAACAAAATATCTAAAAATTAGAAACTTTTGCAAGCCGATTTTGAGTAAATCAGAAAAACATTTCGAACTTGTGATTTTGCATGTGTATGAGCACATCCATAAGTTCATCAATTAAGCTTATAAAAGTTTAATTTCTCAATCTCAAAATTACGTCAAAATGTGTGTTTAGTGTATGAGATGAAACTATGAAAGTTTGAAAGCGTTTCTCGTTTTAGTTTTGGAGATTCGATTTCCTATAGGAAACCATAGTTTTTGGACTGAGTCCTTGATATTGTAGTTTTAACACTTTTCCATGTATTTCAAAAACCGCGAGATAGATTTTTTTTAACTTTTATGGTCGTTTCTTTATAATATGAACAACATTGTCTCGAAGTTTCATCTTGATTGAAACATTGCAACATGGTCAACCAAAATAATAAAGTTCACCTAAAACGCGATTGAGACTGTGCTTTGATTGCACGGTTGAAGGTGCACAAAGACGCTTTAATTACTTAATTCAGGTGAAGTGTAACGCATTTCGGCGTGTTGAGAATTATGCAAATCGCGTTGACTTCTTTCTTTTCCCTACAATTCTCTATTTTCGAATTGCCCATAATACACTTTGTTTGCCCCCCAAATTTTGCATAAACTATTGTTTTGAAATGCTCTTGGGAATATGCAGTCCTCCCAAAAGCATTTAAAAACAATAGTTTATGCAAAATTTGGGGGCAAACAAAGTGTATTATGGGCAATTCGAAAATAGAGAATTCAAAATGCCGTGAGTGTCCAGTGCACGTCAAATGCGAATAAAAAACCTGCTTTCAAATAAACGTCCTACTGAAGTTCGTAAGAATGATAAAAATAACGTGGAACACAGTCCCTAAAGTTACTCCGCAAAACACGATGGTCACGCAGAAATGCGTTACACTTTACCTGAAGTCTTTGTGCACCTTCAACCGTGCAATCAAAGCACAAAGTCTCAATCGCGTTTTAGGTGAACTTTATTATTTTATTTGACCATGTTGCAATGTTTCAATCAAGATGAAACTTCGAGACAGTGTTGTTTATATTTTTAAGAAACGACCATAAAAGTTTAAAAGAAATCTATCTCGCGGTTTTTGAAATATGTAGAAAAGCGTTAAAACTACAATATCAAGGACTCAGTCCAAAAACTATGGTTTCCTATAGAAAATCGAATGTCCAAAACTAAAACGAGAAACGCTTTCAAACTTTCATAGTTTCATCTCATACACTAAACACACATTTTGACGTAAATTTGAGATTGAGAAATTAAACTTTTATCAGCTTAATTGAGGAACTTATGGATGCGCTCATACACATGCAAAATCACAAGTTCGAAATGTTTTTCTGATTTACTCAAAATCGGCTTGACAAAAGTTTCTAATTTTTAGATATTTTGTTTGCCAAATGTCATAGTTTATCGTAATAGTTTTGATTTTTCAAGATGCCATCGCAATCGCTCGGAATTTAAACTCAAGTGATTTCAATATTTCTCGTTTATCTCCGCAATTTTAAATGCGATTTACAAAATTGTTACACTGTTATAAACTTCAAACTATGTACAATATTTTGTGTAATTTTCATACTAATTCAATAAAGGAAAGTTAGTTAAACGGTCGCTCAAAAATGTTCGGTGCGGGTACACGGAAACTGGAGGGAAACACCTTAACAAATTTTCATCTTTATCTAATACAGCTATGGTGACCGTTTTTCCATAGTATTGTTAATGGCTTCGTAGTGAATGCTCAAACTTAGGGGGTATCGCCCCCACCCCCCCCCCCCCCCCAAAAAAAAAAAAAAAAAAACAGGCGAGCCACCTTAATAGGCTCCCATTTCTTCTGATTCATATTGTTGGCTTTGTTTTCAATTTTATTGATATGTTTTATATAACGTTACAAATCGTTAAGTTTTGGCGGACATTCTTTCAGCTTACACAGCCAAATATAGTATTAACCAAGTAAGCAGCAAAAGTTAATTTGAAGTGTGTATAGAGGTTTTGCACGGCAGGCATGTTGCATGGCAGGAACAATAGATTCTTTTCCCTATGGGAAAGAATGTTCTTTCTAATGCAAAACATTCTCATTGTTCCTGCCATGCAACATGGCTGCCGTGCAAAACCTCTATTTTGACTAGCTGGTTTTAAGCCCAGTGCTGCGCCCAGTTGCATGAGCATTTTTTCCAATTACTTTACATGACTGCAGCCATAAGGAAATACTGATCCAGAAGGACTGAATTTTTGGGCATTCTCAGAACAGATGTAGCATGGTTTTTTTGTCTCTTCTTGGCAGAAGGTACATTTTTCGTTATCAACGAGTCCGATTTTTTTCAGAAAGTTGTTAGTCGATAGTCTTCTGTGTAAAAACTATAAAGGTGCTGTTAGGGCTGGTTTTCACTAGCGCATAAGCATAAGCACAAGCCAACATACGCAGACTCAGTAACACGTTGATCATTAGTGCCTTATATTTCTGTTTTGTTCGAACAATTGGAACTAATGAATAACACGTTACTGAGTCTGCTTATGTTGGCTTGTGCTTGTGCTTATGCGCTAGTGAAAACCAGCCTTTACATGTAACTATTTTTCGTGCAACTTGTCTCACAAAAAAAATTGTTGCAAGTTGCACGCACGATTTTTACGTGTAACATCGCTTCATGCAACTGAATTTTTGTTTTTTGTTTTAAGTTGCATGAAGAGTTTAATCGTTTTCTACTTCTGCAACAAATTTCTTCAAGTTGTAGAACAAAAATATGTGTAACATGGCTCTTGCAACATGTTTCGCCACACTCTTTAGTCAACAAATGCGTCATTTGTCAACTTAGCAATTTTTTCGCGAGACAAGTTGCATGACAATTGTAACGTGTAACATTGTACGTGCAACTTGCAGCCAATTTTTTTTTTGCGATATGCCCTTACCATCATTTATTTATTTATTTATTTATTTATCATTTATTTAAAAAGATGCCCTTTGAAGTTTAGCAGAATGAGAGGATTATCGATATAAAGAAAAAGTCGGTAGTTAAGGACTTGGCGGCACCAGATCAGTTTTGCAAAACTGATCTGATACCAAGCCAAGTCTTAACTACTTCCCATCTGTTGGATTAAAAAATATAGAAAAATCAAATGAAACTATGTTAATAAAAACAAAAAAAAAATAAATCAGTTTTTTTTTATCAACTGGTAAACAGGAAGTTGATGATGTTATGGGACTTTCCCTGCTGACTAAGTACAAAACGGACGCAATCAAATGGTGGATGATGCAAAATCCACTTTCCATTGTTCTCTTTTGTTTCCATTGGGAAGGGAAAAAACCTTTTCAACTGATAATATTAGATTGTAAACAGGATGGAGTTATCGGTGTGTGACATTCTCGGAAAAAACAGGGGAAGCCCCCTATGAAATGAGTCATCACGTATAGCCTATTGTTTCAGATCACGAGAAGGTCGTATGATTTTTTTAACCAATGAAAAACTTCCCCATAAATTAAAATTTTGATATTTTTTATCAGAAGTGTAAGATTTTGATAAAAAGTTGGTTGTCTTTAAATTAAGAACATCGAAGATGCCTTTGAGTATTGATGAAGCTACTCGTCGATATGAATCTTATGTTCAAAACATTCAGGATTCCATTTTTACCCTTGAAAGTTTTATGGGATCTAATCAAACGTTTTCCTTTGATATGCCACAAGCCATTGGTAATTTGGATGCAGTTGATGTGCTGAAAGAAGAAAGGGCTGTATCATTACAAATACAATCGTTGGAAGAGTATAAAAAGATTATTTCTTATGAAAAGAAGAGAAGATATGCAGCTGAAGTTATCCAGACAAAGCAAAATATCAATCAATTGAAGATTCAAGTCAAGACTCAACGACGAGGTGCTAGAGACGCTACAAACCCATACAGTAAATATAAACCGCAACAACAAGCACAAACCACAGCATCAGCACCAACAGAGAATACAAATACGCCGATGTTGATTGAAGAAAATTGATTTATCAAAACTTTTCAGTGAAAGGTAATTCCATTTGTCAAGTCTATGATGTCATATGTAGTTGTATAAAAATATAATCTCATATAATAGTATATATAGAATGAGTTGTAATTTAGAAATTCATAATGAGTTAAA
The DNA here is from genome assembly GCA_022457155.1 of Cladopsammia gracilis. Taxonomy (NCBI): domain Eukaryota; kingdom Metazoa; phylum Cnidaria; class Anthozoa; order Scleractinia; family Dendrophylliidae; genus Cladopsammia; species Cladopsammia gracilis. Next base: position 892,791 of record JAJGOT010000354.1, read on the forward strand.
AGCAATGGGTAATGTTCTTTGTTATTTTTGTAACCAACGATTAGTAGATTATGTATCGAAACAAGATGAGCCATGTGAAAATAAAGATGTGTTAAATGACAATGGAATGAATGTTTGTCGTAGTTGTGGCTCCGTTCATGATTATGATTTAGTTAGTCCATATGTTGACTTTCATGAGAATATATGTAAAATACGGCGAAAATCGGTATATCATCGGAAATATCATATTTTAAACGTAATCAATGATATAGAACAAAAGAATAATATACAAATCAGTAATAATAATAGAGAGAAAATCCTGAGCATATTCGCTTTAATTGATGAAGTATTATCACAGGTTAACAATTGCCGTAAACGTGTGATTAGTATTAAATTCATTTTGAGGCAGATATTTAGAATTTGGCAATAGAATATAAATTTATTCCACTTTCAAAATCTAAAAAAACAGCAAGAATATATGATGAATATTGGAAAGATGTTAAATCATTGATAGGAGACAAAATCAAATCTATTATTAATCAATAAACAGTTTATCATATTTTATTAGGTACTTATCAATGATGGGACTGATGTCTATGACAAAATTATCTACATAGTTGAAATTTGTATGTAAAGCTGTAGGATTGAAATCTCCACTTCTAAGCATATCTTTAATGGCTATTGTAATATGTTGATAGCTCTGGTAAGCATATGTACAATTTTGAATTTTAAGATCGAGGTTTTTATGCTTCATCCACCCTTGAATTAACAGTGCTGATGTACTGATAGCAACTAGACTCGCACCCAGTTGCTATAGAAGAAGCTATACCGCCAGATGCGAAAATAATAGTGAGTTGCCTAATAGTTTCCATTTTTTATAAGATTTTAAAGCCTGCTTGAAAGCCCAACATTTCCTATGGTATGTGCGATAATAGGCTTTTAATTCATTAATTTCTTCTTTTGATAGTTTATCTGAAATATGGTTCCAGTTAAATATATCTGTTTTAGTCATTTATATTATATATTTGGATTATATTTTAGGATTTGAAAGAAGACAATATAATGTACCACTTATTTGGCCCATTATTGGAGATCTTTTTATTTTCTTAGGCAATGAAAGGCAGCAATATGTGTATCCAGGCCCCTTTTCATAGTCATTGTAAAATCTTCCAAATGCATCATGAAAAATAGCATGTTTAATTAAAAATTGGTATTTGGTGTTTATAGTACAAGAACCTGGTATAATCCAATGTCAGGGTGTTTTTCTAATATTTGGTTCATTGATATTGGCTCACTCAAATAGTTTACATACAAAAATTGATATATTAAAGCCGATTTTAATATTTCATATTTAGTATTAGGATGTAGGTTTTTTTGGGTTGTGAAAAATTTATTACAAAAATTAATTGCTTGCTTCAAATTCGACATGTATATTTTGATTATATTAAAACTCTTCAAAAAGTGCACTGATATGGCAATTATAAGGTGCGAATGTAATATCACTATCAATGGATACTAATTTGATTTGTACAACTGTATCTTCCCTGAAATTGATAAACTGATGATAATATATTGAAAGTGTAATAAATTTTATTTGATGTTTTATTCCATTGTTGAGGTGCAAATGTAGTGGTGCCACCGATGAATATAAACATTTTTTTGTATCCTTCAGGCGGTTTATCGTCCAATATCATCAACCATAATTTCACTAATTTTAAATTAACTAATGCAATAAACGATGTTGAACCGTTGAATATGATATATTATGACTGTTATTATTTTTCATATAATTGCCTAAAAATATGAATTTATTTTTATGGCTTGGTAAGCCAATTATTCTGTGACTATTCATATCCAAATCAGTCTGCATTGTCATTTTATTATTTTCGATGAAATATACCGAATCAAAAACTGCGGGAGAAACGTCTGAATGTGTTCCTGATATGCCATATACAATCATGTAGCAAGGTAACTGACTAGGTGAATTATTATCACCTGATAAATGCATATCGATGTCTAAATATACTGGAGACGTCTGTACTCCCTTTCTAAAATTGATAATTGATCTGATGTAATTTGGGAATTTTTTAGTTGTTTGTTTATTTATCCCTAAAACAGTTGAGACGCAATTTAATGATTGAAATTTGCTTATATCGGGCATGAAGAATTCTATACAAATAGTGTAATAATTTATTGGTATTTGATACATGTTAAATGCAATCCGAGATATATATTGATTGTCATTCATTTTTAACAGTTTTAAATCGTATGCATTTTTGTTAAAATTATGAGGTGATGAGTTATAATTTGTAATGCCAGTAACAATAATCCTTTCTTCAGAACTTGATTCATCTATGTCTTCCATAATATAACGAAAAACGTCTTTTTTAGCATTTGAGTCTGAAACATGTGACTGGTCAACGTATTCCTTATACTTTTTTTCTATATCAGAAAGTTTTGTATTAACATATGATATATCAGATTTTGTATTTATTTCTGAATCAACGTAACTTTTATCAGCTTTTTTGTTAACTTCAGAATCTACATATGATTTATCAGCTTTTGTAATGACAGAATTATCAACATATGTCTTTGTACTAGCTTCTGCACCATATTTTGGTTCTGCAAGATTGAATATACTATGATGTGCCATATCAAGTCTATTTTCCATTGGAGAAATTTCCTTTCGTGATAAAAACATTCTTCTTATATCTTCATAACATGGAATCGAATCATAATGAGTTTGATAATAACTGAAATTTTGTTGTTTGCTATTAGTAACATTATACATCTCCTTCAAATCAACATCTTTGGTCACTTCATGTGTATGTGCTGGGGCATCAGGGTGATATTTTTTCAAAGTTATCATATTCACCGCAGAAAGATCATTGTCTTCATCCGTGTTCATATTGGTGATAAGTTTTCGATTCATGTTGATTTCTGAAGGATTAATGATTTTATTTCCTCGCAGATCCAAATCTGCAGTCATATGAGTTGTTCCATCTAACTTTAAATAATGCGTGTCTCCATACTCTTTATTAACAGCATCTTTTTCTGAAATTGGTGTTTTTAAATTTCTTATATTATTGTTTTTCATATCAAGATTTGCTGTAACTAATGGTAAATGCTTACTAACAAATGTATTTCTAACAAAATTGAAATCAACACATTTCCAAGCCAGTAACTTGTCCTATATTTACTAATTTTTACCTTGCATGTCGTAATCACCGTCCTCTGTTAATTTGAACCCTACTCCAGGCAACCCACGTTGCGGTGTCGCCGTTGATGTTGACGATGGTAAAATTCCATTTGAGTAACTCATATATAATTGAGTTATATTATATTTTTCCATTGAAATTCTTAGTTGTGAATTTCCGTGGCTTATCAATATATACGAAGGAATATGGTTCTTTAGTTGCTTTCTCATATAATTCTTTTGGAATACTGTTTTCACGGCAAATTAGACTCTTCTCATTAGCACTTGGGAATTCGTAAATAGAGAAATGTGAACAGTTCAATCTTATGTCTTTTGGTGTCTTATAGTAGCTTTGACTCAGATAAATCACACTGCAATTTTTGTGTCTCCCTCGTATAAAATAGTCGACCAATGGTTTTTGGTTTTTATTACATACGAAATCGTCAAATACTACTAATTTCTGTGAGTCACAGTCAATGTCTTCAACGGGAATAATCTCATCGTTGTTTGCTTCAATAACTTCATAGCCAACTTCATCACTTATTGGTTGGAACATATCCATAAGATTCTGGTACTTAGACTGCTCTAAGTTTTTAGCATAAAGATATACTTTATCAAAATACAACAGATGGATGATCATATGCATTAGTGCATTAGTTTTCCCCGAACCGCTTGGTCCGCAAACCAACATCCGAAATGATCGATCAGGCATGAATTCATATAACTGTTTAAAGTTTGAGACAACATCGTCTTCAACGTCATAATTTGGTATTTTCATTTATATTATATGGGTATATTATTTCAATATAACATGGTGTACTCACGGTGCACCAGTGCACATGTGAAACGTTATTTTTTATATATGATTTTCATTTTTTAATGTATGTAAATAATATATAAATGAGTTTACTTAAGTGGAAAGAACTCGCAAAGAGAAAATCTGAATTAGGGAATAAGATAAATTATGTTCATGATACAATTACAAGACATGATGTTGGTAAACAAACAAGCCAAGATACATTGGCAAGGGTATTCAAACCAGTGACTACAAATTAGATGATGTTATTGATAGGAATATAGATTTAAGGGTACCTCTGAGAAAAAAGCGACCACCTAAGAAAGGTGAGCCTGGTATTGACTATATGCCTGAAGTTGATCCTTTGAAGAAATGGAAATTGATGATCTGTTTGGTGATTATGTGCCGCCACAACATGATAAACAGCTTGTTCCAACCTCCAACATATGAACAATCCTTAAAAGATATTTTAGAAGGAAATAAGGAGATTTATGTGGATCCTATCTACTTTAAGCCAAAATATGAAACATTGCCTGAATCAAAATTAGAATTCGATGCTGATCTAATGAAAGAAGAAGAATACCAAGATGTAGATGATAAATATGAAGAATTAATGATGCAACACAATCAAAATGATGGACAAGAACACACTCTTGAGGAAATTGATGAAATGTTAGAAAATCATGATCTTGATAATATGATATTAGATGATACTGGAATTATGAATTATGACAATGTGGGAAAAATATTGAATCAACAAGAGATGACACCCAAAAAACATCAAAATTTCTTAAACAAGTTGTAGATGATGCTAAAAAACAAAGGCAGAAATTAAATGGTTTTAAATCAGGTATTACAAAAAAATTTAATTCGGGGGAATATACGGAACTACAAAGAGATGAATACAATAAAAGAATCGAAAGCGGTAGGATAGTTTAAATGAATACATAAAATTATGAAAAAATTGGAAACAATAAAAGGTTCTGGAATCAAGGTCGAGGAAAAAACAGAGGGTGGAAATATTATGTTTTATAATGATGTAAAGCAGCTTGTTAAAAAATTGGAATTGATTATTGGTGAAAGATTGGCAGGGAATACCAGCATTGAGATGCGAAATACAGGAGTAACTATATTGGACACATTATTGAAAGTCGACAATCAATAGACCGCAATATAATAAATTGTTTAGTCAATATTTCAAAATATAATTAATATAACTTTATTATATAAATGGAACGAGAGATAGTATTATCATCTTATAGTGTAAAAAATCAAGGGAATAATAAACCTGAGGATTTTACAACAAAATTTACTAGACCTATAATTTTGATAGTAATATGCAATATGTTATTGGTCTTAACAGAATTATCAATATGAGTTTTACATGGTTTAATGTTAATGCTGGATACAACAATCAATTAATCAAATATAGCTCCGATAGTGGTTCAACATTTAACAACATCACCTTTCCAGCCGGAGTATGGAATTATACAGACTTCAATACATATATCAAGGACATAACAAAAACTGGTGATACGTATCCTATCACTCTTGAATTCGATAATACAACATTTAGGGTCACGGTTACATTAGCTCAGAATTATCGGCTTGATTTGACACATTCCAATTTTAATGATCTAATCGGTTTCGATAAAATAGTATTAACAAGTGGGACAAACATTGGACCAAGGGTTCCAAATCTATCTCAAGATACAGATGTCCTCAATGTTCATTGCGACCTAATTAATGATTCACTATCGGTCAAGATACCGACATCATTTATTCCTTCTCAACCAGTGTACTCCAACCTAGTTATCCTTTACCCTCGAACCGCGAAGAGTCACATTTAATCCAGTCAATAAGAATAGTATAAGTAGTATCAGGGTATACATTACTGATGGAAAAAGAAGATTAGTTAACCTGAATGGAGCAGATACATCTTTCTCACTAATTCTGAAAAGTATAGAATAATATAACATAATAGTATAATGAAACCGTATGAATTCAAAAGATTTTACCATCCAAAACTTGGTAAATTTGTATATCAACACAAAGGGTCTGGGCTTATCGTTGATAATATTTTCAAACCATTAAAGAGTGTGGCATCAGCTGTTTTTAAGAAATTTGCTAAGCCAATAGCAAAGAAGGCATTAGAATCGGGGATATCCATGCAGGTGAGCGACTGGGTAAGGCGGTATCACAAAGTCAGGAGACCTAATAATGAAAAGATTGGCAAATTTGAGAAAAGGAGCTACAAGACAAACGGCAAATGTTCCATCCTCACCCATTAAACAGCAACAGCAAGATGAAAGTACTGATATGATACTCAATAGATTGATATCTGGATCTGGTGTGAAAAGAAGGCGTAGAGTAAGAGTAGTATAGAATCAATAAAATGATTGAAAACATCTATATATTACAAAATTATGGTATATAATTGTAAAATTATCTAACATAATAATATAATGTCTTTTAGAACAAGTGAATTTCTACAAAGATATGAGTTGGTACGATTCCAACTTGATGATGTAATCAGAGCCCCAGCTAACAATCAACACCAAGACAAAAATGGGTATAAATTTACAATTAATGATCGATCGAGCTTTTTCGATTGGTACAATGCTTATTTTGAGGTCCAGCTCCAGGTACAAAAATTGGCTGATGGTACAGCCTATGGTGCAGATCGTATAACAGTTATTAATGGAGCCCATAGTTTGATTAGTCACATGATGATAAAATCAGCAGGAAAGATCGTGTATGATACTGATAATCTCCATAAAGTGACTTATGTCAAGAACCTGCTTGAATATAGTGACGATTTTGCTCGTAGTGTTGCTAAAAACTCTTTATGGTATTTGGACACAGATGACACTACAGCCAATACTAATACAGGGTTTGAGTCAAGACGTCTTTTAACGACAGGTAACCATGATGTCAATGTAGTCATACCTCTTAATCGTTACAGTTTCTTCGAAGAGCTAGAGGGTCGAATGTTAGTCCCAATGCAACTTCAGTTTAATATACAGTTGCAGAATGACAATGAATTAATATTTAAGGCAGGTGCAGCAGATGACGGACGAGTTGTTATTGATAGATTACTACTTTGGGTACCAAAATTGACACCTAAGGACAGTCTATATGATAAGTTTGTTAGTTCTTTTTTGAAAGATGATAAATGGACATATCTGAGAGAAATGTATGAGGTGTCCGCACCAACACATAGTAGTGGATTCTTCCAAATCTCATCCAGTATTGATAATGTTAAGGCTATATTTGTATATCTACAAAGAGCTAAAACAAACAATGCAGAGGCGAATCCGTACCTGTTTGACACTTTTAAAGTAAATTCAGGTGATAATGCTTGCAGTCTTACAACATGCAGATTGGAATACGGCAATGGAGTATTCTACCCAGAGACTGAATACGATTCAGAATCAAAAGTAAGGATCTTCAATGATTTAATGTCCTATGGTATGAGAAAGAATGATTACAACAGCGGTACACAGCTTAACCTATCGAATTACAATGGTCTCTATCCACTAATCTATTTCGATCTATCATATCAAACAGAGAAAGTAACAAGAGACCCAAAGCAGTTGATCTTCAGGTATAAACTGAACGCCAATAGTGCTGGAAATAGTCCTTTCAGCATACATGCTATAGTCCTATATGAAGAGACAGTTGTCATTGACAAAGTGGGAAATGAATTGGTTATAGTGTAAAAAGTAATAAATTACTAATCAAATAATATCATTATTTCATATATGTTTTATAACCAGAAAATTATATAACATATATTATATACAACAAATGACTCAACTTTATGAGATTAATGTGAAATTGTCTGACAATCAAAAGAAAAATCTTAGCAATGCTTTCCATAAAAGGGAAACGATTGTTCTCAGGCTTTCAAAGGACTCTCTTCGTGGTAATGATACTCTACATGTCCCGCAATGGTGAAAAAAAGGTTGGAGAAGAATCGGAATTTGGGTAAGGGTATGGACATTAAGCTTGTGAAAACCAATATTAGAAAACAAGTCGGTGGAAGTTTGTTAACTACCATTCTAACCCTTGGACGTGCAGCTTTACCAACTATTGGTAAAACCCTTGGTCTTTCAGCTCTTGCTGGTTTGGCTTCAGAAGGTGCTTCTCAAGTGGTTAAAGCAATATCTGGAAGAGGTGTACAGTCGGGTGGTTTTCTTATACCCCAAGATAAAATCAATAAGCTGATAGAATATAAGTATCTTTTTACGACGAAACAAAAACAGGATATATTGAATGCTCTTCAGTCAGGTTCAGGTGTTCATGTAAAACCCACAAAAACACAATCAGGTGGATTCCTTGGACTCTTGGCAAGCATTGGTGTCCCACTCCTTCTAAATGCTTTATGGTAAAACTGGTAGCGGTGCTCCTCGAATGGAACTAGTAAGAAAAAGGGTAGAGGGAGCTCCAAGAATAGGTGCATATAGACAACCACCTCCATTTTATGGGAGTTGGCCTGATAATACGATTGGTATGGGGACAAAAAAAAAGACAACCAAAAGAGGCGAAGGCTTGCTATTAGGAAAAAACTCACCGTTCAACGGAATTCCACTTCTAGGGGCAATACTGTAAAACCGAAATTCCACAAAGACATCCCGTTAAGTAATCATGATCTAATAAAATGGTGCAGATATTTAAACATCCCAATCAGTGATGTTCTGTCAAGGGATGAAAGAGTTCCACATAATCATAGCCAAGCATTATTTATTTACAATCTAGAACCTAGTTATATGGCAGGATCTCATTGGGTTACAACTTATGTAAAAGACAACGTGATAAATTATTTTGACAGTTTTGGTATGCCTCCATTTCAAGAGATCGTAAATCATGCGAAAAGAAGGAATATGACACTGCTTCACCAAAACAACCAAATCCAAAACATAAAAACGTCTACATGTGGCTACTTCTGTTTATACTTTCTGAACGAAATGAATAAGGGGAATTCGTATTATAATTTATTGCAAGTATTTGACATATATGACAATGAAGAATGAGAGATTCCTCGAACATTATTTCAGAAATATCTAACTTATATATATAAATGGTTAAATCATATTGCGTTAAGGAAAAACGACAGACGGAATCAGTACCTGGTTCTGAACGATATGTAAGAACTAAAAACAATCGATTGATGTTGAAATCACAATGTTCTTCTTGTGGAATAATAAAAAGCCGATTTGTATCCAATAAAAAAAAGGGAAACTAAATAGCCAGTCAGAGATGGCTGGCGGATTTTTAGATATAGGTTCCACAGTCTTGGTGAAATTGCAGCTAAAAGCGCTTTAAAAGGTTTGTATAATTTAGGTAGAATTGGTGCTTCAAAGGCTATTAAATCAGATTTTGCTAAACAAAAGATCAAAGGTATGGCTAACAAATATCTGGATCAAGCTTTGGATAGTATTACATCAGATTTATCAAAGAAAATAGATCCTTTACACAAAGGCGGTGCTATTGATATACATAAGGCCATTGGGAAGCTTCCGAAACCAAAAGGAGGGTGGACATTACCCGGTCATAAATATACTGGCCTTATAATGATTTAGAGAGTCAAGTGAAATATGACCCAACAACTGGCCAAATATTAGAAATATATGACCAACCTACAGGAAGAACGGATGCCATTGCCATGCAGCACGATGTTGATTATAGTGTTTGTAAAGACGACAGAAAGTGCAAGAATAGAGCAGACAGAAAAATGGTCAAAGCTTTAGATGAAGTACCATATGATGAGAGACAATGGGGTCATTGGTTGGCTAGAAACACGATTGATATAAAACAGAAATTAGGCCTTGGTGTTAAACAAAAAAGGAAGTCAAAAAACGGGAAGCGGCGTTGAGTAAAAATGATTGGGCTCAACAATTAGCCGATGAATTACATAAGCCAATCAAACGAAAATTTAAAACAAGAAGAGTTATTGTTAATGGAATAGATGATATTTGGAGCGCTGACCTTGTAGAAATGCAGAAGTTTTCAAAATGGAATAAAGGATATAGATATTTATTAAATATCATTGATGTGTTTTCGAAATTTGCTTGGAGCATTCCTATTAAAAATAAAACAGGTGATACAATCACTGAATCATTTGATGATGTTATTAAAAAATCAAAACGGAAACCTAAATTTATTTGGGTAGACCAAGGATCTGAATTCTATAATAAAACTTTCAAAGACTGGTTAAAGAAAAATAATATTGAGATGTATTCTACTTTCAATGAAGGTAAAGCTGTTGTTATTGAGAGATTTAACAGAACATTAAAATCTAAAATGTGGAAACAATTTACAGCTCAAAATACAACACAATATTTAGACATGTTACCAAAACTATTAAATGAATACAACAGTACAAAGCATTCAAGTATTAAAATGAAACCTATTCAAGCATCTATGAAAAAGAATGAAGGAACTGTTTATTTCAATCTATATGATACGGAACTATTATCATATAAACCAAAATTCAAAGTTGGTGATAAAGTTCGAATATCTAAGTATAAACGGAATGTGTTCGACAAGGGTTATACACCAAACTGGACTGAAGAAGTGTTTACAGTCGATAAGATACAATACACTAATCCTATAACTTACAAATTAAAAGATCTCAATGATGAATCAATAGAAGGATCTTTCTATCAACAGGAGTTATTGAAAGCTAAACAAGATGTTTTTCGTATAGATAAGGTTATCAAAAGAGACTATAAGAAAAAACAAGCTTTGGTATCATGGTCTGGTTATCCAAAAGAATTTAATTCATGGATACCGTTAAAAGATGTCAAAAATATATAATGTTTATATATATCATGAGTGGCATTGAGAAATATATCAAAAAAATAAATTTTCAAATTCAGGAATGTGAAGATGAAATAGGCAATCTTCATGATAAAATATATGATAATGAGCGTAGATTGGATCTGTTACAATATAAAAAGAAATTATTGAAACTTTATCATAAAAAAATACATGAAATTGATGAAGATATAACATTGAAACAGTTATTGAATATTATCTGCAATGAGATAGAAAACAATAGATACGATGATGAATGTAATGTGTTGAAACAAACCAAAGTGGATAATGTCAAATATCTCAAACGTGAAAATAATATTTTTGCACCTGTGAATACAACAAGTAATGCAGATTTCGAGAGATTGAGAGACATTCATTTGATTAATGAGACTTGGCTTTAAAAAATACAATCAGTAACATTAGAACACTAATCAGGGATTTAAAGGATATGTGAGATGATTTAAACATAATTATCTAACATATATATAAGTTCTCAGTTCATACTGTATACTGTTCATACTTCTCAGTTCATACTGTATTTGTTACTTTTTGGTAGCCAAAAACATAATTATTTCTGGCTATTCATTTTACATTTTTTATTGTGAATATATTTATAATTATTTTTGTATGTATTATCACATTTTGGACATTTATATTCTTTGTTTTGCCATCTTTTGACAGCTTTCATTTGGTGTTTCTTTTTGTCTTCATCTGAGACTCTTTTTGGTCTTTTGTTATCTGATGTTTTGTAGTTATCAGGCATATCCTCTTTTTTGATATACTCAAATTTATAAAAATTTCCATTTAATTTTGATACACCTGATTTACAATTATTAATACCTTCACATGTCATTTTAACAATACCAGCATTTATTTGGAGATGTTGTTGAACAGCATACATACTATTAAAATATGAAACTTCTTTTGTGACAATATTAGTTGCTTTCACACACTTTTTATTTTCATGATTTTTGGCAACAAATGAATAATCTCGATTCTTAGCTGATTTTTTACAATTCTGTTGTTGTGTCATTATTTGTAAATTACATAAGCGATTGTCTTCCTTATTATTATTATTAATATGATCAATCACTTTTCCTTCAGGAATAAGACCATTGAAACATTCCCAAACGAATCGATGGACATAATATGATTTTTGTTTACCACCATATTTTCTCACTAAACACATAAGGTATCCATTATTATGATGATTACCTGTGTGAGGTACCTTCTTGATGATATTGATTACATTTCCATTATCATCTGAGGCATATAAATCATAAACTGGGTGAACAGAATAAACGCACTCGTTGATTTCAATCTTACTCATTATAATATAGTATTACATAATATTCCTTTAAAAGGGTTTAGATTCATGAAATGGCTTAAAGAGATATCACTTATATAATATATAGAATGGAAAAAATAATCTCATATAATAATATGAATAAAAGTGATCTCAAGAAATTGAGTAAATCACAACTAATTAAACTGTTAATGAAACAGAATGCTAAGACAACCCCAAAAGTTGTAATAGTAGATGACGAAAAACAACATAGGAGACCAGTTCCTACACCAAGAAAATCTGTTAGGCAGATGGTTAAAAACTATGAAGACAATATTATTTTACCACCTATGGAGTTCAGAGATGATTACAAACCAGTTCCAGCACCAAGGACAAAGAAAATAAAACCAATTCCAACACCTAGAACTAAAATAGAGCAAACAGACAAAGCTCTAAAAGGTTATACTAAATCCTTCGAAATTACATTAAAGAATAATAAAGACCCTTTAACACAATTACAACAAACAAGAAAAGGTATTGAAAACCATTTTAAAACCCTACTAAGTGATACAAAAGGAATTAAATTTGTTGAAACACTAAAGGTCACATTTGAGAAACTAGCTGGTGATGAAATAGTGTCTAAGACTGCATATTTTAACAGTGTGGCTCAGACGATTATTAACCACATAGAAATCGCTGAAGCGTTACAATTGTCTAAACAACAGATATTAAATAGTGTAGCTCAATGGATTTCTGAGGGTTCTGGATGGACAATTAGATCTATTGACAACCACTATATTAATATTGTTAAATACGAACCATTAAAGGGATCATCTTACATTCAATTACCTTCAGAACTAAGAAATAGTGCTAAGGATTGATAAACATGAAAAATAAAGACAATGAGTGTTTTAGATGGTGTCATATAAGGTACTTGAACCCTCAAGACAAATATCCACAGAGAATCAAAAAAGTCGACAAAGATTTTATTGAAAAATTAGATTACTCTGGAATTCAATTCCCAGTGACTGTCAAACTGTATAATAAAATAGAAAAACAAAATGAAATCAACATCAATGTATTCGGTTATGAGGAAAAGCAACCATATCCTATCTGTGTATCCAAAGAAAAGTACGAAGATCATATGAACTTGTTATTGATCACAGAAAACGAAAACAAACATTATGTATTAATAAAAGACTTCAATAAATTCATGTACAATCAGACGAAACACGAACACAGAAAACATTTTTGCATGCATTGTCTACAATGCTTCAGTTCTGAAACAATCCTTAATAATCATAAAGAAAACTGTATTGTAATTAATGGTAAACAAGCTGTAAAAATGCCTGAAAAAGATAATAACATATTAAAATTTATAAACTTGATCCATATCATTATTTCACATCTCCCGGTTTGTCATGGGATGCTATGCTAAAAATGACTGACATTAAATTAGAGCTTATGGTTGATATTGATATGTTTCAATTCATTGAAAAGGGTATGCGTGGTGGTATATCGTATATAGCCAATCGATACGGTAAAGCTAACAATAAATATATGAAATCATACGATAAAAAATCACAATCAAAGTATATTATGTATCTAGACGCGAACAATCTATATGGTTGGGCGATGAGTCAATATTTACCAACTGGTGGTTTCAAATGGATGACTAAAAACCAGATTGACAATATTAACCTGGCTAAGTACAAAGAAGACAGTAAAAAGGGTTTGATACTGGAAGTAGATTTAGAGTATCCTGAAGGGTTACACAATCTTCATAATGACTACCCGCTAGGACCGGAAAAGGTTAAAGTAACTGAGAGTATGTTGTCTGGGTATTGTAAAAACATCGCGAAGAAATATAAAATATCAACTGGTTTAGTTCATAAATTGATACCAACCTTGAAGAACAAAGAAAAATACGTGCTCCATTATAGGAACCTTCAATTATACACTGATCTTGGTTTGACAATAACTAAAGTCCATCGAGTACTAGAGTTTGATCAATCTCCTTGGTTAAAACAGTATATCGACTTTAATACAGAAAAAAGGAAGAACGCAAAAAATGCTTTTGAAAAAGACTTCTTTAAACTTATGAATAACTCTGTATTTGGTAAAACGATGGAAAATATTAGAAAGCGAGTAGATGTAAGACTAATCACCGATGAAAAAAAACTATTGAAATATGCCAGTAAACCAACGTATGTTAGTAGTAAGATCTTCAACGAAAATCTAGTAGCTGTGCATAAGATCAAAGAAACACTTACCCTAAACAGGCCGGCATATGTGGGTATGTGCATCTTAGATTTAAGCAAGACGTTAATGTACGATTTCCATTATAACTACATTAAAAAGAAATATGAAGACAAAGCCAAGTTACTCTTCACAGACACAGACAGCTTGGCCTATGAAATCGAAATTGAAGATGTATACCAAGACTTTTGGAATGATAAAAATAAATTCGATAACAGCGACTACCCTGAAAGCTCACCGTATTTTGATAAGACAAATAAAAAAGTTATTGGTAAATTCAAAGATGAAGCCGCAGGAGTTCCTATTTGTGAATTTGTTGGGTTGCGATCCAAAATGTATAGTTACATAAAAGATAACCAAAAAGGAGGAAAGACAGCCAAGGGAATCAAAAAGAATATTATCAAAAATAATATCAAGCATCAAGATTATAAAGAAACGTTATTAGGAAATAAACAGATGCATCACTATGAAAACAATAAGAAGTCAAAACCATAAATTAGGAAGTTATGAAATCAATAAAGTATCACTCAGCTGTTTCGATGACAAAAGGTATATATCAGATGATGGTATAAATTCATATGCTTATGGACATTATAAAATAAAAAAGAATTAAATCCTGTGTCACGCAAAGGATTCTATTATGTGGAATCACGCAATGGAATAAACGCACCATTTTGTTTTTATTAACATATAGTTTCATTTGATTTTTCTATATTTTTTAATCCAACAGATGGGAAGTAGTCAAGACTTGGCTTGGCATCAGATCAGTTTTGCAAAACTGATCTGGTGCCGCCAAGTCCTTAACTACTTATTATTATTATTATTATTATTATTATTATTATTATTATTATTATTATTAGCAGTAAAAACTATCTGTATGCTATACAGTTAAAAGGAACACAGGGCGCCAAGGCGTGACCTGTGCTCCAACTAGTGAGACTAGAGTTAAAAAAATATTATACAATAAAAGGTAAAATTAAAATATGTATATATATAATAAAAAACAAATTTACGCAAAAATATGCAAAATGTTCAAAGTTCTAGAACAGGAGACAAACCGGAGCACGGGTATGATAATGTCTAATGTGTCGCAACCTTAAAAGTGCGTGCAATGTTTAGTGTGACAGATAGGCATGCCCTCTGCATCTTCTTGAGGACGTCTCTATGACGCCTCCCAACTTATTATTATTATTATTATTATTATTATTATTATTATTATATA